>WBZZ01005715.1:265000-288411 GCA_019918135.1 Paulinella micropora
TCGCATGACTTGAAACTGCCCCGGGGATAGATAGAATAATAATAATAATAGTAATAATAATAATAATAATAATAATATAGGGCAATGCGAGCGCGGAGGCAGCCAGCACCGGCGGCCTTCAGGTATGTATCTATCTATCTATCTAGCAGGCTATTTACTTGTGTAAAATAGGGCAGCGAGGGTGTGGCGAGCGCGGAGGCAGCCAGCGGCGGCGTTCAGGTATATATATATATATATATATATATATATATATATATATATATATATATATGTATATATAGCTGTCTATGTAAAATATTAATATAGGCCAATGGTAGCGAGGGTGTGGCGAGCGCGGAGGCAGCCAGCGGCGGCTTTCAGGTATTTATATATATATATATATATATATATATATATATAGCTGTCTATGTAAAATATTAATATAGGCCAATGGTGTGGCGAGCGCGGAGGCAGCCAGGACCGGCGGCCTTCAGGTATCTATCTATCTATCTATCTATCTATCTATCTATCTATCTATCTATCTATCTATCTATCTATGTAACTGTAGATGCAAGGTACGCCCCCAGCGGCGTTGGCGTCATCAGCGTCTAGTTCGGGATGCCCTCTGCCCTTGGACAGCACTTTGCCGGCCCCTTTTGTCCCATCGTACCCACCGGGACACCCTCTGCCGGCCCCTATTCCCCCAGGACACCCACCGGGATGCGGATGCCCTCTGCCCTTGGACAGCAACTTGCCTGCCCCTTTTGTCCCATCGTACCCACCGGGACGCCCTCTGCCGGCCCCTATTGGCCCAGCACATCCACCGGGGTGCGGAAGCCCTCGGCCCTTGGACAGCACCTTGCCGGCCCCTTCTGCCCCATCACTCGCACCCCCCGTATTGGAGGGATGGCCGCCAGCAATAGGTAGTTTTGTAGCAGTAACGGAGGCTGAGGGTAGAAGCGAAGTAGAGGAAGTGTTTAGCAACGGGCCGGTAAGAGCATGGCATGTGGGAAAAGTAACAGAGTGTTACGTAGACGAACAAGACGGTCTAGGTATGGTTTGGTTGAGAATGTACGGCACTCAGGATCGAAATACGCTAACGGGCACATACGGTCCTGCCCACTGTAATAGAAGTGGAGTGTGGAGTTTTAGAGTTAATGGAAGCGAATCCAAGGCCATGAGATCTTTATATACATGGGAGGATTGCCGAGCTTTCGATTTTTGGCTTACAACAGAGCACAAAATCCCAGCAGATAGCCAGGAAATAATCAGAGGGATTCTAGAGGAGCTGGAAATTCCAATTGAGCAGCATGTGAAGTATGTGTAGGGGGGGGGGGGTTTGCATTAGAGTAGCTATATAGCCGAACTCCACAGGAGACGTAGGGTAGCACTCTTTCATGCAGTAGCTTTATTATTGCTTTAGTAATATTCGTTTAAGTAAGTAATAATTGGGGAAGAGAGAAAGGGAGGTAGAGTAAGACAGACAGGGAGAGATGAAGAGAGAAAGTGAGATAGATGAAGAGAGAAAGTGACACTATTTTAAGTTTAAACTTGGAGGCACGTACATACGTGGATGTGTGCCACAGGGAAGGGCGAGGATGGGGCCTTTCTCATTTTTTTCTTATATTAATACAATGGTCTACAACCAACTAACTGTTAAGTAATAATAGGAAATAAATTAAGTAAGTATTAATAGTAATATTGTTAATAATATTAATATCATTCATTAATAATATTATAGTAATATTAATATTAATGATTTATTAAATTAAAACTCTTGAAAATAAAAAAAAATATTATTATGTAATAAATATGATTATTAATAATATTATTAATATTAATATAATATTAATACAATATATTAATATTATTATTAATATTTAATAATATTATTATTATTAATAAAATTATTAATATTAATATATATATAAAAAAATATATATAAAAAAAACACATTGCCGGAAAAAGTTTGACGTATATGAAAAAGTTTGACGTATATGAAAAAGTTTAACCTATATGAAAAAGTTTGACCTATATGAAAAAGTTTGCCAGTCAAACTTTTTTATCAGGTTGAAGTATTTATATAAGTCAAAGTATTTTTTTAAGTTGAAGTCTTGATATAGGTACAAGAAAATTTTTAGGCAAAAATGAATGTCGCCAGTAAATTGATAAAAACCATAAATGTTTACAGAAAATATGAAAGATCAAAGGACCGATCGTTCGACCCTCGCTCCCTTTCTTGCAGAGACAATCGTATGTCGTTTGTGAGATTGCTGTGCTCGCTTCTCGAGAAGCGGTTTCGGCAATTATCCACTTGAACTAAATTGGCAATCGTATGCCTTCAGCCAAGATTTTTCATAATTGATCAACACTGCCCGGCCGGTTATCATGATGATAAAGTAGAAAGGGTTGTCAGGAATGAACCCAAGCAACAAGCCAAACGGGAAAACACCTGTCAAGCCGGAGTGTCCCTTTGACCGGTTCACCTGACACTTAGCGTTACGTCCGTAACCTGCACAAATGCCAAAACACACCACAAACCACAACACATAAGTGCAATTTCCCTTATTTAGCCATAAATATCCCAGTCACGGGAAAAACTGCCAAATTTCACGGAATTTCCGTGATTTTTCCCCAAATTTCAAACTGTTACTACATGTGCTGTAGAAGGATCGGGTCAACGCTATTAATGTGGGAGATTATTCCATATTAATGATACACAATCGTGTAATCTGCATGTTAATAACCATCTCCACGCCGGTAAACTGTTAAGTGTAAAATCTAGGTTTTAAGGTCCTATGGGATTTAAGCTTCCTAGCTTTCCTCCCATATTCCTTATCCTAATACATCATTAAAGCCGGATATATCAATCTGAACCGGAAATGTAATAAGAATTCATCTTAAAATACATTTAATAACAAGAACTTACTTCCCAGAGTAAATTCCCGTAAAGCCCTAATAGCGTAAAAACGATGTAGTATACCGTGGGTGTTACATAGCACCCCTTCCCCCTCCTCTGAGATCGCTCGGATCTCAATTCTGGAGTAATACCCACGGAGACTACAACTCGTATAATCCCGTAAGTACCGGCTTTTTGGGGAATCCCAGCCGACCGTCCACCATTCCAAGAGCTTCCCAGCTCGACTCCTGATCAAATCTTATCGAGAGCCATCCAACGAATTAAAGGCTTGTGCTTCATGTGGGCTAAGTTCCTAGACTTATTGTTGCCCAAAGATCGTGAATCTTGGCACTCGACCAGCTCACGTCCTCTCCCTTACGCGCGATTTTCCCGAAGTCACAGTCCCATAGTCTGACCGACCACCAACCAGACCCTGTCTAATCCGTCAAATGTGAATGGTGCCTTGGCCCCGAAGTCCGAATTCACCGAACCCCGCAAGTCCAAATCCTAAAACGACGATGGCCTTTTCGCCGAGTTTCCCCCTCGTACTGTGCCCATAAAGTTTTAACGTTGAGTAGGACCCTCAGTACCATTCATCCCACACACTATGGTCAAATGTGCGCCCAACTTCCCGACCAGAATTCTGTTTCCTCCTACTTTCCTTGCATCCCGGATGTCCCTCACCCCTTCAGGCTCGGATGCTTCTTCCCACGCACCGTTTCCGTTGCGTGTGCACCCCCGACTAGCCTTAAGTCAACCCCGCTCTTTTTGAGCATGTCCCATACCTTCTGTGGAATGTGTCCGTCGTGTAACTCAAATGGGCAATCAAACACTCCCCTCGGCCACGCCGATATGTCCACGCCTCGTGATCCCTGTCACCCTTCCGTGTGGCTGGATCAATCTTGGCATCCCATACCTCCCTATTTGCCGCATCCCACCATACCGGGACATACTCGCGGTACATCCGGTTCTCCACCGTATCCTTATCCCAAGACCGGTAAAACTGTAGCATAGGCGGAAGGTTCTTAAGCGCACTCTCCGACGATCGAGTCTTTCTCGAGTTCCTCGCCAGTCCCACAACCTTCATCACAAAGAGAGTATCCTTGTCTCCCTTCGCAACGAATCTAGTCGGGGGCCTGACCAGATAGAACTGATCCAGAACCCAGGTCATCCCCAGTGTCTTATTGCCCTCCTTCCACAACTTGTGCTTGACGTCCACCTGCGAGGGCCCAACCGGCTCCTCCGGCCCCGGCTGCACTTCCGTCCTCCTACGCTTACCCGGCCTACTACCCGGTTCCGAGTAGATCAGATCGTTATCTGCCGCCCTCTTCGCCGTCTCCGTGGGCGGCTTGCGACTCGCATCTGACCCCTTTCTCACGGCCTCAGGCCCTTTGGAGCTGATCAGGCCGACGCACTCTTCGGGGGCCCGTGCCTTCTTCCCCTCCTGGCCCTTTCGGTCCCCGGGCTTCCCACTATCGGGTTCCTTATCCGCTCCTAACTTAGGAGGGTCCTGAAATTCCCCCTTTTCCCTGACGAGCGCTTTTTGGAGCGTCTCGTTCTCCATTAGGAACGGATCGTACTTGATGAGGCGGCGAACATTAAAAATCTTGTTCTCCCCTCTGCCTCTAATCCGATAGTTAAACGGCCCTGTCTGTTGTACCACCTGATAAGGCCCCTTCCAATGTACAAACATCTTCGACGAGATGCCCTTAGGGACCTGAGGGTAGTATAACATGACAATGTCTCCTGGCTTATACGTCACCATAGACAAGTCCTGTTCCAAGGGTTCCTTGCTTAGCTGGCGGGTCTGTTCCGCCAACCTCGCTTGCCTAACCGCCTGCATGGCCTCCATGGACACACGCTAACGGACCCCCCAGAGTTCATCCTCGTCCATGGCCAAACCAGGTCCATCCTGATATACCAAGTGTTGAGGCATCACCGGCTCCTGTCCGTACACAACCTGATACGGGGACCTACATTCCGCCCCCGCTCCAAGAGCCTTCGATGGCATCGCGTTCATAGCGAATACAAAGCTCGGGACCACCTCCCTCCACAAGAGCTGACTCTTCTTGCAGTAGGTCCTCAGAGCCGACTTGAGTGGTCTATGTACCCGCTCAATCTTGCCATTAGCCCTCGGATTGTACGGTGTAACGTACTGCCAATGAACCCCGTAAAACTTGGCGAGCCTTTCCATAAGCTCGTTATCAAAGGCTGGCCCCTTAACTGAGCATATTGTCTTGGGGACCCCTACCACACATAGGATTCGATCGATCAGCTCTCTGGCTGTCGTCTCCGCCGTCGTGTCAGGCACCAGTATCGCCCAGACGTAATTGTTCGCCCTATCAATGACCGTCATCAAGAACTTATCCTTCGCCGGCCCCACCGGCGGCAACGGCCCCACGTGGTCTACATGCATGAACTCAAAGAGCCTTTCCAGCAGTGTAAATTTCCCAACTGGGATCTTCCCTTCCACTGGGTGTTTCTTGTTCAGCTGACAGGTCGTGCAGCCCTTGACCATTGCCTTAATAAACTTATCCATTCCTTCCCACCAGAACCTCCTTTTGATAATCCACTGCGTCCTCTGCACCCCCGGGTGATTAACCAACGGGACCACGTGCGACGCCACGTAGATCATCTGCCTCAGTTTGGCCGGGACCCATAAAACCCACTTCTCCGGGTTCTTGGCCGTTTCGGCCGTCTTGCCTGTGTACCACAGGAGGCCATCCCGCCATGCCAGAGTTTTAAGCTGTGACCGGATCCTGTCCGTTAGCAACAGCTCATCCTCCGCCTAAAAGTACTGGATCAAGTCCTTGTACTCCTCATCGGCCCTCTGGCACTGTCTCCATGCCTCCATTGATGCAATACGCACTGTATCGTCCTCTACCTGGATTCCCACTTGAGGCCTGGAATCCGGCTCCGACCCCTCCGTAGCCCTCAGCGGCTCCATCGAGGCCACCTCCGGCTCTGGAGCCGTTTCCACGCCCGGGTCTTCCACGTAGGTTCGGACGGCCGGTGTCGCATGCGCTTGGCAACAGTAACACTCCTGCTCCGCCTTATCCTCATCTAGAATAGCGGCTTTATCAGCCTCATACTCCTTCAGGCGTTGCACGGCCTCTTCCGCAAAATGCTCCCTACAGCACTCTGCTTGGCCAACCTCCCGTTCCAACTGAGACATCATGACCTTCCTATATTCCCCCTTCTTTGCCTCCCACACCCTAGGTTCCTTTCGGCTTGACCCCGGGTGCGTCTTATTGGCATAGAAGATCATGTTTGCCGGCAAGATATCCTTTTGATCCCCCCTCAACGCCAAGTCCTCAAACTCGTCCATCTGCTGCATCGCAGCCAGACATGCGGATGGCGTGGAGTAATTGACCCTTGACAAAAAGTCAGCCACAATATTCTTCTTTCCGGGAATGTACTTGACGGTGAAGTCATAACACGACAGCAGGGCCTGCCATCTGGCCAGCCTGCCTGTGCAATCGTTCGTCATTAACCACATCAAGGTCTGGTGGTCCGTTCTCACCACGATGTCCCGTGACCCCCACAAGTATTCCCTAAGTCTTATAAACGACCAAACCACCGCTAAGGCCTCCCTCTGCCTCGTACAGTAGTTCTGTTCCGCCTTATTGAGCTTCCGGCTCAAGTACATTATCGGCCGTAAGACCCCCTTATCATCGTACTACTGTAGGACTGCCCCGACCGCGTACTTAGACGCATCGGTGTCCAGCACATACTGTTTATCCACATCCGGCATCATCAAGATGCAATCCTTGTTAAACTTGGGATCACGAGTCAACATTTCCTTAATGAACTCAAACGTCTCCTCCTGCTTAGGCGTCCATTCCCGTATATCGCCTTTCAAGTACAGCTCTCTTAACGGTTTGACCGTGTCCGACCAATTCGGAAAGAACTGACTATAATATTGCGCGAGGAGAACAGCTCCGACCGCGTCTGAGGCCGCTTAATGCCTTTCACAGCATCCCTCTTCTTAGCCGCAATCGCAACCGTCCCGTTTGAGATATCGTATCCAAGGTATGTAATCTGTCGGGTGGCAAACTGGCATTTGTCCAAGTTCACCTTGAGACCGAATTCTCTCACCCGTCGGAAAACATCCTGGATGTGGGCCAGATGTTCCTCTATGGTATTGGAGTAGATAATAATATCATCTATGTAACAGAAAGCGTAATCCTCCTCCTTCTGCCCATATTCCTCCATGAACCCACCTGCCCTTCCATCCTCAAACCGTTGCCATATCCCTGTATTGCCCTCCTCTAGCCTTCTGAGTCCTCTCTCCTCCTCTCTCCCTCTTTCCTATGTATCCGTCCCCCCTTTTTTTTCACTGCTTAGCTTCCGTTGCCCCTCCCGTTTGTCACATGCTGAACTGTTCCAGCACGTCTCTATCTAACTTCCATCCATTCCATCATCTCCTCCGCTGTCTCCCGTTGGTCCCAAGACCCCCTGCTTCCTTCGCGGTTAGACCTCTCCTCCCCCTCTTCATCCGTTGTCTCCTCCTCCTCCTCCTTCGCTTCCTTCTCCCACTTCATTGCCAACTCCTGTATGTGTCTTATCTCCATTTTTGCCCCCAAGCGACCCAGCATTTTCTGCATAGCTGCCTGAAATATGCCCGGTGAGTTCCTCAGACCCATTGGTAAAACCTTCCATTGGTATAGCGTCATCCCCACCACAAACGCTGTAAGCCACCTGCTCTTCCTACTGAGCGGGATTTGCCAGAACCCATTTTTGAGGTCCAAGACCGAGTAAAATTTTGCGTGCTTTAACTTGCGCATACAGTGATCGATCTTAGGTGGCGGATACCGCTCACCTTCGATGATCTTGTTTGCCCGATAGTAATTCACACAAAACCTAAGCGCCCCATCCGGCTTCGGAACCGTGCGTACATGTGACGAAATCGGGGAGTCCGAAAACTCCGTGAAATCATCAGCCTGTAGCTCCTCCGCCTTCTCCTGGGCAATGCTCTCCTCCCTGCGGCCTAGGATAGACCTTTTAGAGGCATGCGTGATATTCATCCCCGGAATCTTCCTGAGATGTGCCTCGAAATGCTTGACCGTCCCCGGCCTAGGCGGATCAAAGATCTCCTTTTCCTTAGCCATCACCCTTTGAAGGCTTACAAGATCCTCTTCATTCCCCTTCCAATCCGCCCGCATTTGAGCCATCCTCTCATCCCATGACTGAGCGTCCTTGTGACTTCTAAGTTCGGGCGCCTCGGCCATGTCCGTCCACGCATCCTCCACCAATCCATCCTCGGAGGGCATCTCCACCTCCTTCTGATGGTATTTGACTTCCGAGAACTCATCCCACTTTCCCAGGTTCGCCATCCGGTCCAGGATAAACGCGTACTGGATAGGCGCCCTTTTCGTGTAAAACCCTGTAAAACACGTGAACGCCTGTTCCCGTATCTTCTGAAGGTCACACCCCTTAAGTGAGTTCCAGTATGCCAGCCCCTGTTCCCTAGTGCCCAATCTACAAGCAATCACCAACTGTTGCTTCCTAGACGGCACCGGGATCGGGTGATCCATCATCCGGTCCAAAACCTCATCCGCCCACAACGCTTTCTCATGGAACGGTAAGATCATGGAAAACGGTTTGTCACCCTCGAAATATTTCGTGAGCAACTTCGCCGTCTCCCCGGAATTCCGTGGACAAAGAGGTTTGTCACCCCACATGTTTCCCACGAATCCACTGATCTCATCCTCCGTCCCCCCCGTTGAAACCCGCGCTTCCATCAGCGGCTCGAACAACGGCCTATTACCCTGTGATGCTTTCGCATGGAAGCAGTATCGGTTCTGAAGGAACACATAAGGCCCCTTTTTTCCGTCCCTGAACCTATCCATCCCTGCCTCCATCTCCATGTTATGTTCTTCCATTGTGCAGGCCATAATCTGAGCACACCGGCCCTGAATTAAGTCCTCCACTGTTGCCTTGTCCCAACATCGAACAACTTTCGAAACCTTTCCCGCATAGCCGCGGTACTCTGGTTGGAAATCCTTGTAATAATTGTCCAACGCTGGGTGCTGATATGGCTTTGGTATGACCAACTGCACCCTTGCGCTTCGCGCAATTGCATGTGGGTCCTTCCCTTTTGTCGCCTCTAGCCTGGTGGATACCGCATAAGTATCTGCATGAAAGAGAGGAACCACCGTCCGCCCCCTCACCATATCCTCTGCGTCATCATCACTAATACCATAGTGCACAAACCCGACCGGCAGTCAATTAATGTGTTCATCCTATTGAGCTGCTTGAACCCGATCAGCAATCCCCCCGAATATTCCGGACAGACATAGAATTGAATGTCAAAGGACTTACCGGAGTAGAGTTCAATGGTCAAGACCATCGTCCCCGTAACCTCCGCCCTCGCTTTTCCATTCACCCCTTCTATGCTCCCCTTCATAGGCAACATGTTTTTATCCAACCACGCCTTGTTTGCCGTAATGAACCCCGCGCCCGCGATATTAATGTTAGCCTGCGTATCATTGGCCATATCGCATGCACTCTCCAAGTCCACGCAGTAAACTTGAGTAATGCATAACGCATGTTCCGGCATTTCAATAGCCTTTAAGTCAGACAAAAGAACAAAACTATTCTTTAAATCCTTCCGTTCCGACAGCCCACTCCTGATGCGCCCCTCACCAAAAGCAGTAGTCTTCAATTCCCCGGCTTTCATTTCCTTCTTTCCATCCGTCACCTTCAATCCGGGTTTTACCTTCCTTACCCGTTTAGGTACCGGTCTAGCCCCCCAATCGGGCTCCGGAACAAAAGAAACTTTCCTTTTCAACTTCACCGTCGGAACCGGTAAAAGATTTAAATTAGGAGCATGCGCTATAGTAGAGCAACAACAAAAGAGGGAGAAGAGGAAAGACAGTGAAGAGAGCAGACAAGCCGTGGGAGAAGAACTAGTCCGCTGAGAAGGTAGAAGAGGAAGAGAGAGGGAAGATGGAGGGGGAGGAGAGACTCGCCGTGGCTAATAAAAAACAGTCTGAGCAAGAAATTAAAAGCGCGCGTGTGAGCAGGTCGCCTCGTGGGATCATCTTTTGAAGGGCCAACTGAGGCGCCGGTGGTGCCTCGGGGACTGGAACGCTGTTGGGAGTTGATGAGCTCGTTGGGAGGGCGGGTGACTCGGGGGGAGCCCCAGTGGGCCGCGGGGCGGCCAACGGAGATGGCTGAGGAGACCGCTGGGGTGGAGATGGTGCCGGGGCCGCATACGAAGGGGGGCGGGGGTAGGTTCCAACGGGGCGGAGAGAGTGGAGGATGTAGAGGAGGAGGATGAGGAGGATCGGGTACGCTTGATGAGGCTGCCACGGTGGCGTGCGTTTCCAGCAGAGGGGGATGGATGGCGCCCACCACGAGGGGGGCTGGGGGAGATTCTCGCTCGCCGTGATCGAGAAGGGGCTTGCTCCCGGGGTCGGGGTCGGGATCCAGCCCGAAAACTGCATCCATCGTACGGGCGACGACGTGGCGACCGCGACCTCCGTCCGGGCCGCTCCCTCCGAGATCTTCCCCGGGGGGAGCACGACCGGGAACGTCGTCCCCGCCCCCCTTCTCTGGGAAGGAGAGGTGGGTCACTGCTTCGTGATCGAGACCTTCTTCCCCTTCGGGGGGGCGAACGTGAGACCCCAGGGGGGGGCTCTGACCCCTCCCGGGCCGCCCCTGAGTCCTTGTGGGGGAATGTGCGCGCAGATTATCCACTCCACCTCGGCACCGGCCCTCCTTCTCGGGGCAGGGCCGGTGGGTTCCGCGTCCACGCTGAAAACGGCCGACTTCCGTCGAGCGGGGCGCGGGGGATGTTTGACGTGAACCTCGGGGATCCATGCTCACGGATGAGATAGATCGGGGAGCTCTGGTACGAGACGTCGTCTGGGAGGGTTCGTTATCCTGCGGACGGCGCGACCTAGAACGGCTCCTCAGTGGGGGGGAACGGGCGCCAGGCGTGGAGATGCTACCCCGAGGAGGAAGTGGGCGGGGGCGTGCTGTCTGGACACCCTCCTGGCGTTTCTTGGTACCCGGCTGGGGCTGCGCAGTGACCCCGGGGGGAACTGAGGGGGGGGGGGGGGCTCCCGACTGGTCGACTGTATTGCGTCGTTTCGCAGCCTAGGGGAAGTAGCGCCGTACTTGAGGACCGGTGGAGCAGGAGGGCGAGGAGTGGGCGGCTGAGGGGAGGGCCCAGGGGTCCGCTCACTCGATTCCATGGGTCCTCCTTCCGCGTTGTCGACCCTCTGGCTCGAAGCAAGGGAAGGAACCGGGCCAAGGGAAGAGGAGGGGGGAACCGATGCAGTTACCACAGCGATGGGGGTTGAGGGGTTGCGATTTTTGCGGTACGACAGTAACAACGTGTTTACTTATAATATTAACTTGTCTGGCCTTCTCGGGCCCTACGTTCCCCCCATTGTCACCACGTTTTCCACGTTCAATCGTTACCTGCATCACAGCACCATCCGATCCATGAGTAGAGTGCTGACTCTTGTGAGAAGGGTTACCCGTGGGAACTGCCTTGACCTCCAGCTTCCCCGGTTCATTCTTCTTCGCCAAAATCCTGCTTGGTGAACGCGTCGTCCCCTGCCACACGACAACATCCCCATCAGTAATGACTGACGATTCCATTTTCCCCTCCCCACTTTCGTCCCTCCCCTCATGTTTACCCGTTTGAGTTTCCGCTTCCTCAATTACGGGGTCTTCCCCCTCCTCTTCATCCTTGGAAGCTGCTGCCACCTTGGCCTTCTTGAAGGGTTTGCCTCTTTCCTTCTTGCCGCCAAAACGCTTCTTCCCCTTGAAGCCTCCTCCGCGGCCACGGCTTCCATGCCCTCCACGGCCTCCTTTGCCCCCTCCCTTCCGCAAGGCCTCGACTGTGTCATCATATTCGCGCAGTCGATCCTTGACCAGAGATCGAACCGCCTTGTTTTTGATGACCAGCTCGTCCCTGCCGCGGATGGCTCTGACCACCTCCCATATGGATTGGCTATTATCGGCAGCTTTCAACTGCCCCTCCAAGTTTTTCCAATCCACCTCCTTGTCAGAGTGCAGCCCCGGGCAGGCCTCCTTCTTCCTGCACATGTACCCCTTAAAGTAGTATTCAAAGCATAGCTTACGACCACCCTTATAAGAGGAACTGGAAGAACTAGCCCCCTTACCCTTCGAGCCTTTAGGAGGAATATGCTCCTCGCTAGTTTCTTCCTCATCATCCTCCTCTTCCCGTTCCTGCCGTCGGAAGGGCTTGCCATAACCCCCCTTCTTAACCTTAGGGATTCGCGGACGGTGTCCATCAGTCCCGCCGCCCGACTGTATGGCCGTTGCCTGCCCCAGTGCTTTATCCCCCAACTGGTTTCTGGCTACTGCCACCAAAGCCTCCATACCCCCTGCCGAGACTAATTATAACGTATCGTCCCACGTTCTCACAGCCAGCAGGAAGTCCTTCCACATGTTTTTTGCGTTCGGATATCCGTTCGCAAAATTTATCCACGCCGCGGATGCCTGCGTCGTGAAGTCGGCGTTATCCGGGATCGCACTGGCCCATTTGTTGTCCGGCCACCCTCTGTAAACGGCTCGAAAAACAGTCGGATCATGTTGATTGATCCTTGCCATAATGTGACGAATGAGTCGTTTGAGGCTGATGAAAAAAGCATTGTCCGTCTTCAGCTTTTCCATCTCCTTCCAAAATGCACCCCTCACCCTCACTGGCCTTGCTTTCTTTACTTTCAAAGCCTCTCCAACCACCGTGGAAATATGCCCTGTCAGCATGACTTCACTAGTGAAATCCCAATGACTTCCGTGAAGAACGAGCAACGCAATGAGGGCGTGCATCATCGCATGCAGCTTGGACATTTTAACGGATCCCGTTTCCCCATAAACATCCCTTCCCTGCAACTCCTTCGTCATCCCCACAGTGATATTTTCCACCGTAAAGTGCTCCATAAGATCCCCATCCGTGCACTGTCGGAGAATATCCACCAAGGTCATCGGCGATTCAAAAGTGCTCTCCCCCATAAACTTACAGAGCATATTGATCGCTCTACGCAACCAAGACGAGGTCATGTACGGATAACAGTTTACCTGTCGGGTAAACCATATCATCAGCTTTTTATCACCCTGCGACCCCGGGGCAAATGCAACCGGCGTGAACTTAGCAAGGAAGACTGACATCCTCTTCCTTTCCTGTTCATACCGTTGACCCGGATCCAAGGGATCATCCTCATCCCTTTTCTTGATTATCACATATCTATGCTCCCAGCTGCAGGCTGCATACCTTTCCATGCAAACCTCAATGGCCTTCACGACCTCCATGAGATACATGAGATATCGATACAAGTTCTCATGAGCCTGTTCCCTTGCCACCAACAAGATCACCGCATTCGGCACTGTAGCCGTAGCCGTTTTAGTCTTGGTTGCATCGAGTGCCGCAGCCTTTGCTTCCCTTAGCAGTTCGCGCAACACCCTGTTGGCTGCCGAGCTCACCGCATTGACATCCATCATCTGCTCCAACTTCCCCATGAAGCCTTCGATGTGGATTACGTCATAGTGGCCCTGCGTCTTTTTAGCCCACACTTTTGTATCCTTGATCCACTTAGCATCCTTCATTTTTGCCTTAGCGCTTTCCCAATTCTTAACCGCTTTGCCGAAGGCATTGGCCACCATGGGGTACACCTCGTCCTTGAAGTGAGCCTGAACCAAGGCTAATTCAAAAGTGTCCCCTTTTAGAGGGTCTTTCCTGACCGCTCCATACCATTCCTCCTTCCAAGTGTCCTTAACTTCCGTCCCCGTCATCAGGAATAGGACATCGAACTGTTCAGAAGGAATGGGAGTTGGAAGATAATCATCATCCCCCTGCTCCAACCTTGGGTGACCCAACATCTGAAGTTCATGGAGGTGCAAAGACACGAACATCCTTGCCACCATCCTCCTTACCTCCATAGGTATCAGAGTTTTGATTTTTGGTGCCTTAGGTGAATAGCTGGTAAAAGCAAAAGTGTTTGTATCCCAACCCCATTTGCCATGTCAGCTGATTCGTTCTTCACCACATCGTACACCTCCTTGTCCTTAGTTCTGTCTGGGAACTTACTTGCCAAAGGGACAAAGTGTTCCAAAAACAGATGCTGAGGAACGAGCAGCGAGTTTGGCCTGTGCTGTCCGTGGAGTGGTGGAAGGTGACCTTGCTGGAGAGATCCCCGTGCACACGGAGCAGCAGAGTAATTTTGGGGATAATGATGGCAGCCAGGCTGCGCACGACTGCGGGTGGTGGGTCGACCCACTTGGCGGCCAGCCCCTTACAGCTACAGCCTGTGTGCGGGCAGCAGCCGAGTTTTTCCTGCTGGCTCTGTCTTTGTTTGTCGTCCTCCTCTTCTTCTGAAGCGGACAGGGGAATGCCGCGGGCTGGGCGGTGCTCTCGCGCGGGGCCACTCTCCTCTGCTGGTGGGCCGCTCTCCATCAGCGCGGCAGGCTGTAGCCCAGCGGGGGGGCAGAGCAGCCAGCCCTCGGGTTGTGGGGCGTGGCTTGGGCAGTGTTCAATGAAAGTCTTGTAGCTGGGGAGGGCAAGCCGCCGCCCTTGTTCGACGTCCGCGAGTTTCTGTGAGCCGGGTACGCGCCAGGCTCTGTTTTTGGTGTAGACACCCCTGTCGAGTATGCAGCCACTCTTATTCTTGGGGTGGTCAAAGCGTGCGTCCTTGCTGTCATAGAAAAGTAGCGAGGAGGGGCTGGGACAACCCGGGAGCATTTTTTTCAGGACGAACGTGCCGGCGTCTTGAATGTTGGCAAACCAGAGGTGAGGCATGGAAACATGAAACGAGTTTTTAAACCAGCTCCCTTCGACCCTTCGACTAAAGTCGTGGATGCACAGCATCCAGTCGACTCTCGCCCCGCTCTGGCCGGCGGCTAGCAGGATCGCCTCCCGCAAGGCCTCGA
The DNA here is from genome assembly GCA_019918135.1 of Paulinella micropora. Taxonomy (NCBI): domain Eukaryota; phylum Cercozoa; class Imbricatea; order Euglyphida; family Paulinellidae; genus Paulinella; species Paulinella micropora. The sequence continues at coordinate 279,786 of WBZZ01005715.1, forward strand.
GCCTGGCGTTGGCGTCTGGGTCGGGGCCAGACTGAGAGTACCACTCGATATCGAAAAATAGACAGACTGGGCCACGAAGTAAGACAAAGACTGTTCGTTCCTCGGGGGGAAGAGCTGCGTGTAGACAAGGTGGTAGAAATCTTGGGCCGAGGCCTCGGATCCGAACAAATGGCGCTCCCCGGGCCCCTTCAGCAACTTGTAGAAGAAAGTGTGCCCTTGCCGCTCTCCTTCTGCCCAACTGGCCTCCTGAGGCGCTGCCTTCGCCGCCTGACTCGAAAAGAATACGGCAACGATCTGCCAGGTCCAGCTTTATCTTTTTGGGCTGTGGTGAGTCCAGTGCTTTCCGTAAGCCCACTTCTGCCGGGTGGCGCGCTCGCGCCTCTCTGTTGTTCAGACAAGCGCGTTTGGGTGCGGGGAGCATGATCTGGTGAGCTTAGGCTGCACTGTGCTCTGGCGCTCGCCGACACCCTTCTGCTGCGTGTTTTCGGGTCTTGCCGCGGCGTGTGCAGCACCACCGCTTTAATGTCTACTATTAAAAGATAAAATCGAAGCGGGGCTAGTCCCCAAATGAGGAGGCGGGCAAAGGAGAGGGGGAATCGGGGAGGGGGGGGGGGGGGGGGAAAGTAGGTGTGCGGGGGGGAGGGAGGGGAATCGGGGGGGAAAACATGGGGCGGTCGGTCGGGGGGGGGGGGGGGGGGCGCCTTTACCTCCCGTATACACACATTGTCAGCGTCAGGGGCAAGGGGGGGGGGGGGGGTATGTGCAGAGGGCCCTTGCTGCTGCCCTTTCTAAAAAAAAGCTGTCTCTCCGAAAGAAAACCAGAGGGCCTGCACATTAGCCGGACTTTTTTGTTGTTACCAAAGCACAGCGAGATGAGCAAGCCAGTGTCGCAGGCGGGCCTAAAGCAGCAACAAAATGAATTGCTGGACGGTATGATACAACAGCTGAACTCGCACCCCGAGTTCGTGGACGCGCTGGCAACAGTCTCGCGCCGGCGCTGGCAAGAGTCGCGCGAGCGCGGAGCGTGGTTGTACCTGCGGCACGTTCAGGGGCAACCTTCGCAGCAGCAGCTGTTATTTCTGGGGCTAACGAAGCTGACCGAGGTGTTTCGTGCGAGCGGAGACGACGACGTGCCGCGGCGGGCTGCGCTAGTCGACCCAAGCCAGGGCCAGTTCTGTATTGCGCTGCTGGCCTCAGATGCGCTAGAGCGGGTGCCCCCGTCGGCCAAGCGCTGGTGTGCCAAGGGGTAGCGGAGAAGGCTGTGGCAGCTGTTGTGCCGGGGGTGTGCAGGCTCACGCTGGCGCGGCCCGGGGTGGCCGCCGTAGTGACGGAGCCCGGGTGCGCGGCCTGCGTGCGCAAACCGCCTAGTCGAGCCCCCGCGCGGCCGGGCGAAGCTAGTTGGGCCCCGTTGGCTCGTCACCAGCTGTGCTGCTGGGCCCGGCACTTGCTAGGGCACCGTTCGCTTGTGGCGTTTCTTTTCCAGCTGTCTCGTCGGGCCTGGTTGGACAATGGGATGCGTGGCGCGTGGTTTGTGCAACGGCGGTGTGCACCCCGCGGGGCGGGCCCAGTCTCTACGTGCCCGGCCGACAACATGCTAGCATTTGTAGACGAGACGATGCTGGAGCTGATGGAGTACCCACAGGTGTTGCACGCGATGCGTTCCTACAAACCAGTGAGTGCGGTTGTGTTGTTGCTCGGTGTCCAAGGCCCGCCGGGCGCGGGGGACGTGAACGCCGCGGGCGACAACGCGGTGCTGTATACGCAGACGATACAGTTTCTGCCGCCGATGGACATACCCATTCGGAGCAAGCAGAGCCACTGGGACTCGGAGAGTGGCTGCTGCAGCGTGCAGATTAAGAAACCCAAATTTGCGGAGTACCGCCTGCATGCCCAGGGGCTGGAGAGCGGAGCGTGTCTTGCGGTGTGTGGACACGTGGGTTGTGCTGGCGTGGGGCACAAATGCGCGCGCTGCCTCGTGAAGGTCTATTGTGAAGTTGAGCACCAGCGAAGCGACTGGCCGATTCACAAGCACGAGTGCCGGCTGTTGCCAGCGATCCGCGGCGCGTTGGGGAACGGAAGCAGCGGCCCGACCGGCGTTCACGTCCCCGTTTGCTTTAAAAAAAAGAAAAAACATAGCGCAAGCTAAATTTTGCTGAAACGTTTGTTTTACTAAAAACTGTGTAGAAAAGATCCGTGTTTTGCGGCCATGGCACTATTTGTACGGGGATTGTGAGTTAGCGAAATTCTAGCTTTGAGCTACACGTCCTTTTTGCTAAAAAAACTGCGGGTGGTGTTTTTATTGTAGCTTCCTGTTGCCGCACAGGCGCTACCTAGGCTGCTTGCCCTCACCGACAGCTGGTGCTTATTTTGAAGTAAGGCGACAGTGGTTTTGATGTAGCCGGCACAGGACAGTCAGTGACATTGCGCTGCCGCGGCGATTCGTTGCACCCCTTTAGCTTCAAAATAAAATACCGCAAGCTGTTGTTCAAAATGTTGTTGGCGACGTTGCACTGCCGGAACAGCGGTTTGGTCGGCTCTTGCTTTTGCCTCGGCAGGAGATCGATCCGCTTGATTTCTAGGTGACTGAGCCTAGCCGCTTTCAAATTCGCTGCCGTGCCGGTCAGCACTAGAAAGCGAAAAGAAAGAGAGGAGGGAGTTTTCTTTGGGAGACACGAGAAAAGACAAAAAGAATAAAGAAGACGGGAGCTGCTCTACCCCTCCCTCTCTTGTACTTAGCCCCCAAAGCCGCGCGCCCCTCTCCCCTTCGAGCAAGCGCAGCAGCAGCTCCGGCACTATTTTCGCCGACGGTCAAATCACCGAGCCTACACGCAGTGCCTAAGTAATGGCACCAAAGTCTCTCGGTGGAGGTCTATTGTTTTACTATCTTTGGCACTGAGACTCCCAGCCCGCGCAAGCGGGGCTGCAGCCTGGCCCGCACTTGCTCTTCCGCCGCGAAGTAGCCGAGGGGCGTGTAGATCGTTTGCTGGTCGAACAAGGAAAATGTCTCGTCCAGCACTTTCCTGGCTCTCGGGTAAAGGGGCAGAGCAATGACTATTTTTTCGAGGCGGGCGGGAGCGTACGCCGCCCAGAGGTCCTCAAAGAGCGTAGAGACCACCCCGCCCGCCTCGGCGGCATGTCCTTGCGCAATGAGCAAGACATGCCGCCGGATGCCACCGACCCAGAGCTCCCGGGCGCCCGCCAGCTGCCCTCTGCGCTCTTGCGCATTCACGGGCCAGTGGAACACGGTCCCCAGTTTCCAGTCGTGGTGCCGAGTGGACGCCTCGCTGACGTGGACGTGCCCCAAATTCTCCACGTACCACACTTCGCTCTTCTTCAGGAGAAATCTGCTGTCCTCACAATGCAGCTGTAGGAGCCCGTTGTCTCGGCCGCCCGGGCAAAACTCCTTTTCCAAGCGGAGCCAGCGTTCCGGATGCTCTGCTATTTCAGCTAGCACTTTGTACATTTCCTCTAGCAGCTTTTTTACGTTGGCAGTGGGGCGTGGGTGCGTGATGGCCGCTGTTCTTTCTTGCTCCGTCATCCGGCCAGCGCGCTCGTATCCTGCTTGCACGTGTTGGCTGTAGAGAAAGTCCCAGACTTCCGGGGAGACTGGCTCCGCGCTGGGCTCGAGCCACTCGAGCTGCGTATAATTGCAGGCCAGAGGAGGCACCCTGTGCTTAAAACCTTTTTGCGCGCGTTGCCAGGCCCCAAAGCGGAGCCAGGCCAGCGGTGTGTAGCAGGGCCCGGCGCGGAGCCCCGCGTGTTCCTGTGCTGCCTGGTTGGCAATGTCTCTGTCTTCCGGCCTGGCGCTGTTCCACGCCGCCCGTTCGTTGCTAGCCCGATAAATCGTCTGCAGCTCTGAGCAGGAGCGGATCGACTCCAAAAACACTGCCCAGAACACGATCTCCCGCAGGGCTACCTGTGCGACAAAAGCGCTGTGCTTTTCTTCGCCTCGCACAAGCAGCTCGGCCACGGGGCGGCGGGGCCGGCCCCGGAAGCAACGTGGGCAAGGCGAAGAAGACATGTACTTTGGGGAGGGGGGGGGGGGGGTTCTCTTATCTTTTCTTGGGTTTTTTTTAAAGACTAAACATTTCAAAACGAGACTGAATTTCATTTCTGTGTGCGTAGCTCTGAAAGCCTCCTGGCCCCCCCCCCTCCCCGCCCCCACACCCTTCCGCGCCAGCCTTTTTTTTGTTTGTTGTTTTTTACAGATCTGGCCGCGCTCGCATTTTCTTGTTGGTTTTCGCTCTTTTCCCCTTCCTTGCGGTCTTCTTCTTTTTTTTATATATATATATTTTTTTTTGGTGTTACCCAAACCATTCTAAAAATTCTGGTGTTAGCTTTTTTCTGATGGGCCACCTGCCGTCTCGCGAATGTCCCGCCTCTACTATGGTGGTCGTCGCGGCACATTCTCGCGACGTCGCTCTGTGCCTCACGCTGACCGCGCACCTACAGGGGTGTCGCGTCGTGCTCGCGGCGGGAGGCACAGTGTCTCAGTACCAGGCCGCGCTCACTGCATCGTCAGCTGTACGGCGGGGCTTAGACGCCAAGGCGGCCGAACGGGCCCTGGACTTTCTGCTCGAACGCCTGCAATCGGGCCTCGTGCGCGTGAGGCCGCACAGCCGCGCCGACCTGCTGGTCGAGCTCAGCACGAACTTGAGAGCGCTGCTGCCCCGGGGCCTTAGTGCGTCCGAGGCTCTGGACAGTGCGGCCTTTGTCAGCCACACGCTCTTTGCAGAATCCGAGGCGTTGTCGCACTACCCGGACACAGAGCTGCTGGTGTTTGCGAGCGCTGCACAAACGTCGGCTGCTGAGTTCCGGTTCATGCGACAAGTGCTGCGGGACTGTGTCGTGCGCTGCCGGCCCGTGGCCAGGGTGGTGGTGCTGAACTGCGGCGGCGCGCTGATCGCTTCCGTCGCTGCTACAGTAGGTGCGGTGAGGTGCGCGCTAGAGACCATCTACCGCGAGTGCCAGGGCGGGGGCGCGCCAGTGCCCGCGTTCAGCCTGCACTACTACCTGTTCGGCCTGGGCTGCGACGCGCACGCGCCCCCGATCGCGGCCGCGCTCAACATCTTGAACTTTCATGACCGCTACCCGCAATCGCGGGGCCGCTTCGACGACGGCCTCGCCGAACGGTTCTACCGGCGTTTCAAGGCGGCCGGCGTCGCACCCGGGCCCGCGCTAGCGGGGTGGGCCGCTGCGTACGAGCTGCTGCGCAACGAGAGTTGCGAGACTTCGCTCTGGTGGGTTTACTTCAATGTCTACATTTGCGGCCAGCCCGAGTACGCGCACCTGCTAGCTAACGTCGACAGGGAGCCCACGCCCGAGGAGTTCGACCACGACTTTCTGGCCATGTCGGACCCGGCGGGCGCCGTGATGGTGCGCAAGCTGTTGGCTAGCTGTTACGTGATCGATTTTCTCTAGCAGCTCTTTAAAATTAAAAAGAAAAGTTTGCCTTGGTGGTGTTTTTTTTCCTTCCAAATCCAGGCTTTTTTTCTTGTTGCCCGGGCCGGGGAATCGGGACGGTCTGCCGTAGCTCTCGAGTAAAGCTCGGAAAAAGGTAGTACATTTTATGAAAAGCTCGACAGAAAGTCTTCACGCGGGAAGGAGGAGGGGGGGGGGGGCGCGCGCACAATTCAAGCCAGGCCCGCCGGCACCGGCGCGGGGGGCAAGGCCGGCGCCGGCACCGGCGCAATGCCGGCGCGGAGGTCTCCCAACTCCAAGGAGACCTTGTCTAAGAACAGCTCCACTGCCTCCGCGCGGAACTGCGAGGTGGGGCCAAAGGAGCGCAAGGTTTCCAGCGCGGTGTCTAGTTGTTTCTCGAGCCTGGCCAGTTGGTGGATGGACTCTGCCATTTGGGACAGGCGCTGCTTCCGTTCCCGAACGCTCTTGGCAATCTCACCTCCTCTGCCGGCATTGCCCCCGCTGGTTCCCGCGGGCTCTCTCCTTTGCTTCTTTCTGGGACGTCGGGGGGTCTCGGGGGCCGCGCCCGGGGCCGACGACACTGGCGCAACTGTTTTTGCTGATTCTGCTTCTGCTTCTTCTTCTTTGTCGCTGTCCTCGTCCTCCTCCTCCTCGGTTGTTTCGTCGCTGGTCTCGGGCGGCTGAGCAGAGCCCTTGCCTCCTTCCGGGACATTGGAGCCCGGGATCATGTGATAAACCGCAGGGAGCTGTAAAGACGGGTCGCTGCAAACGCGCTTAAACTCCTTGAGCAATTCCTCGGCTGCTGGTCCTGTCAGCTCGAATCGATCAAACAATCTCGCTAAGGAATCCTGGCTGCAGGCGAGGCTGGCGAGCGGAGTGCCCTTAAATTTGACCCGAGTGAAGACCACGTCACTGAACCTGCGCTTGGCGCTCTGGATCTTCTGGCGTGCTCTTTTGAGGCCGCAGTCCTGGACGTAGTTCAGCGCGCGGGACACGTTGATCAAGCCTAGCAAGGGGTCTGCCGTGATGCTACCAAAGATGCTCACGGAGAACCTGCCCTCCAGGTGGTCCGACATGCCTCCCCCGTCTCCCGGGGGTTAGAGGAAGAGTGTGTAGCGCACAAGCCAAAAGAGAGCTCAAACCTTTTTTGCTTTCGCCACATTCTCAGGCCCCCCCCCCCCGAGAGGGGGGAGGGAAAGGGCGGGCCGGCCCTCCTCTGGGGGGGGGGGGGGGGAAAGGGCGGGCCGGGTCCGACGAGATTTTTTTTCTGTTTTCTTCCTTGGCCGCAAATTGCGGCACGGTGTCGTTTTTACCGGAAATGTAGGGTGGCAGGATTCTAGAATTCAGCTCAGAGAATTTGACAAGAGGCCCGCCTGCGCCTGCCACCACAAAAGTCAGGCGTCAGGATTCTGGGTTTTTGGGGGGTATCGGGAAAAAAAATCAGCACCTGGCACCACAAAAGTCAGGCGCCAGGATTCTGGGTTTTTTTGGGGGGCATCGGGAAAAAAAATCCGCACCTGGCACCACAAAAGTCAGGCGTCAGGATTTTGGGTTTTTTGGGGGCATTGGGGGGTCTCAAGCCGCACCGGACACCTCACAGATCCGGTGACTCCAAAAAATTCCTTCAATAAGTGTTGGCCAAAAACAAAAAAAAAATCCCCTCCCACCAATGTTCGCTCGCCCTGCATTTAAGGAAAGGGGGGGGGGCCGCGCAAACGTCACCCCTGCCCCCGCCGATTTTTAAAAAAACCGGCCCCCCCCCTCGTTTAAGCAGGGGAAAAGGCTGGGGAGGAGGGGGGGGGGGGGCAGCGGCCGCAGCCCCAACACAGCGGGCGCCGTCGCCGGGAGGTCGACGAAAAGTTCGTCGGTGACGTCGGTGTGACGCAGACCAACTTCCGACGAGGAGGTTCTCAGCTCCAGCCTGCGCAGCCGCAGCCACGAATCTCGCGCTCACCCCGGTGGCAGGGGTCAGGTCTGCTTGTTCTGACATTCGATGGCTTCGCTTGGGGGTGAGGGGGGGGGGGGGGGGAAGGCAACACCTGTGGAGGCCGAGAAAATGCCCCGCGAACCTGCTGGCGGCCCTCCCACACCGGTGTGACATTTCTCGTGCGCCCCCCCCCCCTTTCCTCTCTTTGGGGGGGGGAGGGGGAGAGAGAGGGGGCCGCACGAGAAATGTCACACACCCTCGCTGATTCAGGGCGAGGGAGGAAAAATCATTTTCAACCTTTTTTTTTATTCTGCACAATTTTTACAACTAGAATTGGCGGACTGGACTGTAAAAAAAACCAGTTATTCACTTTTAAAAAAAGGGGGGAGGGCTGGGAGAACGCATCTGGCTTGACAAGCACTGAGCGATTTCTTTTTTTGTGGCAGCAACTGAATATACGAAGAATTCCGCAGAATGAGCGCTACGCACAGGGACAAGAAACAGAAAATAAACGACACGACAACAACGCCTTTTGGATTACCATTGGACCTTTGGCCAGAAATCCTGGCCTTGATAGAGCTAAAAGACATCCTCGTGTTTGCCAGTGTCTCCCCCAGTATCTACGCGCATTTCACCCAGAATAGCCTGATCTGGCACAAGCTAGATTTTCCTCAAGGATTTAAGGAATGGCAAAGCCCGGACCAGCCAGCGAAAGATATCCTGCTGCGTTGGGGTCAGGTCTGGAGCAAAGCACAAGTTAGGTTTGGCTTTCTGCACTTGTCCGGGTTCAAGTACCTTGCACTCGTCAGAGGTATGCGTTTCAAGGAGCTAGACCTCAGGTTAGCTGGGGAAATAATTGATCAAGTGTTCGTGGCACGGAATCAAGAGAAGTTAAATCAGTTACAAATCCTGGGCAGCCTGTGCGTTGACACAATTCTGATTACTGAAAGCGCCCTACAACTTGAATACTGGCCCCGAGGTATTTCAGAGTTAGGACTTCATGTCTTTAATGACCTGGCCAGGTTCAATACGGATAAGCTACAATTACCTTCACTTCCAACGCTGCGTTCAGTTTGGGTTGGAATATTTGATACCAACGGACTTGTCCTGGATCACCTGATTGAACAGCTCCTAACCCTGCCGCTAGAACTGGAAAAGCTGTCGCTGTATTTTACCGACGTAAGTCCCGTACAGATACAAAGGCTCTTTACCCGTTACCGCCACCTTCGGTTGAAATTAGGGTTTTTCCGAGATCACCGCGACTATCCAAACCCGGCG
>WBZZ01005716.1:17500-50000 GCA_019918135.1 Paulinella micropora
TTCAAAAAAAAAAAAAAAGTCTGGGCCGGCCGGTTCAGATCATCATGGAGCAGATAATCTGAATCTCTCAATCTGAGTCTCTCTGGCACCGTCCCCTTTCTTCTTGCAACCCTTGTCTCGCATCCAAACGCTTGAGTTCATTCGTGTTTTTCTGCTTTTCTCGCTGCCAACAATGTTCTCAACGCTGAGACCGCTTCCAAGTCTAGACAAAGAATGGAGGAGGGTCTCTGTTCGTCAGGCGTTGCCTGAGGCTAAGCTTTGGGTTCAACGCGCTCAATCTGACGTTCTTTCTTTCTCTCTTGGAGATCTTCCTGAAAAAGTTGAACAGTATTTGCAATATTAGAAGCCGGTTTAACGTCTCCCAGGCGTCCCCGGTTGACTCAATAACCAGCTCCCAAACGTCCTTTAATAGGAAAATCAATCAACACAGACAAAAGCCAAACGAACGAAACAGCTCATGCAGGTCTCTAAGTCAAAATTTCAGGTGTCCAAACGTGACATATTGGCATTTACGCCACCACTGCCACCCACACCAGTAATTACTACTTTTTCCACATTATGAACTATAACTGATATTATTAACTAACGTATTTACCTGTTGTATTAATCCCATCACCCTGACTCACTTCCTAAGCTCCCCCTTGATTGCATTAATATTAACTACTTACACACTAGTCTTCCTCCAAAAGTCTTACCGATCACGGTTGCGAAATCTTTCCTGTCATCTTCGCGTATTTCTGTCCCCGCTGCCGCTTGATATTAGCATCACCGTAATTGTCGGCGGAACCGATCTTCTCCAACAACGCCTTTCCCGCCAGGATCATCGCGTTGACGTATGCATAGCGTAGGTCGATATGATCTAACTTCTGGTGATAAATGTTGGTGGTGGCTAGATCAATGGCTCCCTTGTTGTCTTCGTACAGCACCGGGTGCTTACCCCATCCCTGCTTGGACAAGTCCTTTGCCACTCTGCACTCGGCGATTCAGTTGATAAAATTCGCGATCTGTTCCTGACCGTGCAGACACGCGTCTAGCGCGTAGATCTCGGCTTCACAGGTCGATTCCTTCGGAGGCGCTTCCATTCGCACGTGCCCCTCCTGCATCTTCTCCTCAGGAGGCGGTAAAGTTCCCATCGCCTCCGCGATCAACGCTGGTTGCTTGGCTAGCAACTTCTCCCGCAGTTCCTTGCTTCGCTGTCCACGTGGCTTGGGTAGTTCCACAGTGATGGTACGCTTCATGCACACGGTGTTCACCGAACCCCGAGCATAAAATGTATCACAGCGAGGCGCGCTCGTCGATCTTCCCAGTCTCCCTTCCAATTCGCATCGGGATACGACGTCAAGCGCGTGCTCTCCTTCTGATAAAAGCGAACTCCACTTTTTGCAGTTCCTTGAAGATACCGCATCACCTGTTCCGCCTCCTGAAAGGGGAACTCCTCTGGCTTGGATGTGAATCGCGCCATCTCCCCCACCGGCCCCAGCGTCTCATGTCGAGTCACTCTGACCCAAATCAGGATTCCAAATATGTGATAGGGTGAGAACTCTTCCATCACGCTGGGCACTCCCTCCCGACACCCAGGCATCAACAGGGGTGAGTCCACCGGTGACAAATCTTTGGTCTTTAGGCGCTCAATCGCCTCCCGTATAAACGTTTCCTGGAATAATTTGATGGTTCTTCCCAGCTCCGTATGTCTGCCATCCTCAATGTCTATTCCGACCACGCCAGTGAGCAATTCGCTCTTGAACACCTTGAAACGACCTTCTCCAGCCGCTTTGAACTCAGCCTTCGCTTCTTCGCTGCTGAATCCCATCATTATGTCATCTACGTGAACGAATCCTATGTCAGGCTTGTCTTGCCCCGCTCGCCACCGGAAGGCCTTGTGCTGTTCAAATCCCTGCGATACCATAAACGGTACCAGCACTTGCATCCACCATTTCCTCCCTGCGTCCGGTCTGCCGTAGAGAGCCCTGACCATTTCCCAGACGTAGCCTTCCTCTTCGAAGCCAAAAGGTGGTACTAGGTAGGTGGGCCGCATCCCTTCTTCCTCAACCTCCGCCTCAATGTAGGCTGTACCCACGTCGAACTTGCCCAGCACCAGATCGTAGAATGTTACCAACATAAAGAAGCCAAGTATCGTCATGGTACATGGAGTCGGGAACGTTCGCTGTCCGTAATGCTCCCCATGTACCATTGAGTACCCCTTCGCCACCAGTCGGCTCTTGTACTTCAGTACCTTCCCTCCCGATTCCTTGGTTGCGTCTGCGTATCTGCCCCGGCATAAGTCTCGTGCCGGTACAGACTCCTTCTTGCGCCTCCGGAAGCATCCCTGCGCCCATAGTGTAGCAATCTCTTGTGCTCGGGCGTCCTCAAACTTCCCGGACGCCGTAGCCTCTTTTTCCGCCACCGGGCGCGTAAAGGTAGCCGCCAACGCTCGCTCCCTCACCGCCCACTTGAGAATTTCCGAGTCCAGCATGCGCTCTACCTCGTTCTCCGTCTCCTCGCCCTCAAAGCGTACAAAGTGGGCCGGCTGCAACTTCTTGCCTTTACGGATAGGCTCGCATTCACCTTCCACCGCCCCTTTTCGCGTCTTGCTTTTCCACTCGGGGCCGTAGGTTCGCTTTGCCCAGTTACATCCCCATTCCTTAGCAGGTACCTCAACACTCATGCCGCGGGTTACCTTGCGCAGTTCCTCCGTGGATTCTTCCGGCTCGGGCGATCTCAACTTGCCCTCCACTTCTTTCTCCTCCTTGACCACGACGACGCGATCGTTGTCGTCACCTCCTTCCGGTTTCACGAATAGCTCTTCCATGTCGTCGCTGATTGGGTAACCAAGAGCCTCGTCTAGTTTAAGTCCGGAAGCCTTCCAAATCTGAAGGATGATGGGCCAGGCAGGCTGATCTTCGTCAAAGTTGATCACGTCCTGCCATCTCTTGATCTCCCCCTGGACCAGTACTATGTGCGCCGATGTTTCGAGGTCCAGTCCCATCCACGCGGCCGGTATAGAGCGATCCTCCTCCTTTCGCAAGCCGTGGTACTTTTTTTCCACTACCACATGGCACAGACAACCGAAGGTGTGCAGTAGCGATAACCAGTCCACTTCCTTTTCGTAAGGGAACAATGTGAACAGTCTAGGCTCTGTACCTCCCGGCGGCGGCGATAAGTTGTGCAACAGTCCCACGTGCAGTAGAGCGTAGCCCAAATACACGTAGGGCGGTTGCGCCCTCTTTAGTAGCTTCCGCGCGCCCGCCCAGATATGCTTCTGCGATACCTCGAAAGCTTGCTTGTTGGGGTCATTTCGTACGGCAAAACGCGGCCATACCCCCACGCTCTCGATCAGGTCGTTGAACACCTGCGATCGCTGATAAGCTCCATCGCCGCGTATCTGCTTCACCCGATTCCCCGTCTGGGTTCGGCTCATCTTGAAAACCTTACTCGCCACCAGTGACTGACGCTGCATTTCCGCGTTCAATAGCAGCTCCAAGTTGGTGTACCCCACTGAGTCTTCCACCATTGCCATTAAACACCGTTCACCGTTGAGTAGCGGTCGCGCCAGTAGGGCTGAGGTGTCCACGGACCAACCCTCACCCGTTCCTTTCATGCGCGTACCATGAGCATTCGATCGGTGGGGCGGCTTCTGAGCGCCGCCGGCCGGGCATTCCGGACACTCCTTGCTCACGTCCTCGTTCACGTTTACTAGTTTCACGTGTGCTTGAGCAATAGCTTGCAGCTTGACGTCAGCTGGGTCATGAAAGATGCGATGTAGAAGCCCCATGTCCCACTCCTTCTTTCCCACCTTATTGGTAGACCAAAAGGCCACTTGCTGTTCCTCCGTAGAGCCGGATTGAAACCGGATCACCGAGTCATCATGGTCGAAGTACAGTAGTGCGTCCTTCGCTTCTTCCTTCACGTCGGTGACCATCGCCCTAGTGACGTAGGGCGAATCTTTTCGCAGCACTAAAGTGTAGCAGTCTAACATCAGTTTTGGTCCCGACACAAGCAACTCCGTCAGATGCTCACCTACCCATACCTCCGTGAGAGGCATGCTTCCGTCTCGGCCATCCCCCCTCAGAGTAGGTAGCCGGTAGTTCCCCTGCGCTTCCATCCGTGCGGTTCCCCCCACAGCGCTGAACTCCTTCACTTCACGCCTCACGTCATTCATGAACGCCTTGTAGCTTGGCGGGGCCATGTCGGACACCGCCCCCGAGTCCAGCATGGGGTCCGGTACCTTGCGCGGTCGCATCGCCCTTCGTTGATCCCTTCCCATCAGTGCTCGGTTGAGCATCATCCGGATCGCTTCCATCTCCGCTTCCGGGACTTGTTCGGGCTCCCCCTGGACTCCTCCGGCGTAGACCACTACATGCTCGGGCATGTCGCCTCCCCTAGCGGCCGCAGCCAATAAGGCTTAGGGCGCTTCTACCAAGATCCTGCTATTCTCCAGGGCTTCGGGTTCCAGTGCGCGGGGAACTTCGGCTTGTTGCTCGGAAAAGGCCAACCACTAGACCAACGGTATAGTAATCCTACGTATTCCTGCCATCGAACTTCGAAGTCCTGTAGGTCCCTTTGGTCATCCCCCCACTTGGGCGGCCACTCTGTTCTGGTTTACCTCATTTTGCTGTTCCATTATTACTTCCAGACGCCGTATTCTTTCCTTTTCGCTTACTAGGTCCCGTCCCGGCTCCAGCTCCTCCTCAACTGGTTCCTTCCCCGGTCTCGAAGCTCCGCCGGGAGTGGGCTGACCCTGCGCCGCGTCTTTAAGGGGTACGCCTTCCTTGCGTTCTTCTTTACCCCATAGACGCTTCTCGGCAACTTTGGTGATGAGTTGCTGCACTTCCGCGATCTGATCGATGCCCACGGCTCGCATGTCTTCATTGTAAAGCTCAGCCATGACCATTGCCAGCTTCCTTAGGTGCCGAAGCACCCTTGTGCGCATCGCCCCATCACGCGTGTGATCCAGTTGCTTTGGCTTAATTGGGGTTAATTGCCCCTTAATGTGCGCCAACGCCCTTCCCATCTCAGCCTTGAACTTCTGAGCCTTTGGGGTGTCGTACGGCGCCGCCGCTCGAACTTGTGTCACCAATGACACCGTGTCATCCCCTCTTCCGGGGTCCTTTGAATCTTCTGACTCTTCCAGCACCTCAGTGGAATCATGGACGCTCCCATACAGCTCCGCCATGTGTTCGCGCCACGGGGTACTTCCGTTTTCCAGGTACACCAGCGGGTCAATCGCCTCCTCGCCAGCATCTCCGGCTTTACCTTTCCCGGGCCGGGCGCTCCAGGTCCCCGTCTCTCCACTGAGCCCGTCGTCGCTGTCTCGGCAGTCTTTCCTTCCACCTTCGGGGTTAGCGGGGGCATTGCTTCCTTCGTAACTGGAGATTGAGCCTTTCTGACCTTAGCTACTATTGGAGTCACGGGATCTTGATCCCTCACTAACCCCACGCGCTTTAAGTCAGAGTCGAACCTCCCGCCATGGGCTGGATCCTTCATTGCCCGGTATTGCGTTACGGCCGCTTTAACCGTGCGATAGTGCACCCTTTCTCGGTACACCTTCCGGTTCCTAGGGACTCCCGGTTCTTCCCACTTCACCTTATCCCGATTGCTGTTCCAATTATAGAGCACTTCTGACTCATCCCTCCGGATAGTGAATATGATGGGTACATACGATCTGTCCCAGTTCAACCCCCGTCTTTGGGCTTCTTGCCGAGTTAGATGTTCCACCATCTTGTCCGGCTTGGCCCGACCAGCCAAGTGTCCGAGGCCTCGCTCCTCCATCTCAATCATCAGCCGATATGCGGGCATTAGCGCCCATTCCCGCGATTTAGCACGAATGCTCTCCTCCAAGTAATAGCGCTCTCGCTTATCTTGATGGTTGGTGCAAAACAACATGTCCCCTGTGAGTAGCCCAGCGGCGTCAGCCCTCACCTGTTGGTATTCTGACTCCACAGCCTCCTTCCTAGTTCTCATGCAACGATCCCTTCGAACCGTGGCACCTCCCTTCCAGGCGCGCTTCCACCGCTCCTACGGGCTCGTCGTCTTCATGACGTAGGTGGTGAGGCGGTACCTCATAGGTCTCCGGACCGTACTTTAAAGGTTCAGGTAGTGAATAAATGGAATCTGGTGTTTGAGGAGTAGTCGTTGTTTTGCCCTTCCCGGTGCCGGACTTACGTGTACTTCCGGTTCCCTTCACCATCATTGCTCTAGGCAAGCCTCCATTTCGAAGCCTTCTAAACTCCTTCCAGTTTAGTTGCCATTCCATGTACTGTTCCACCAAACCCGGTCCTGTTGGTATGTGGCGGTACCAGGACGGAGGTATCCACTCCGTCGGGCCCGTTGGTACACCGAAGGTTACCAGCTTTCCTCGTCCTTCTCCATAGTGCCGGAACTCATGCGTCACAACACCCCCGTCCCGATATTGCCGCACTGCAACCGGAGCTTCCTCTTCATCCTCCGAGCTTGAGAGAGGGGACTCCGTCTCGTCGCTGTCCTGAGCGATAGAGTCTTGCCACTGCTCCCAATCTGCCCTCCTTCTTCGAGGTCGCGCCTTTTCACTCCCTTAGGTTCGCTTGGATTCTGGTCCGGCAGAGACCCTGGGATCTCCTTCGCCTCTCCGTCAGCCATACCATCACGAACTCGTACCGGTATGTAATCATATCCAGCATTGCGAAGAGACTCTGCAGCTGCCTCCAATCGAGAGTAGTACGTGGGATCCTCTGCAGGGCCATCCGCATTGGGCGCGGCAGCCCCGCTTGGATCACCTTCCTCCTCAGCAGCCTTCAGCTCACTCCCTTCCCCTCGGGCTTCTGCTTCCTGCGTGTGCGTAGTGTCGTTTGCCCTAGGAGCAGCCAAAGCGTTTACGAAGCTGTTGAACTCCTCGAAGTTGCTCACCTTCGGGAACAGCCCCTTTTCCTCTCTCTGCAGACTGGGAACGCTTACTAGCACATTACTTTCTTCCTGAGAAGCAGCCTTCACCCTCTTCGAGGGTGTGCGCTCTTCTTTTCCCTTACCCGCCGTCGAGCCCCTACCCCTTTTCACCATGAAGGCCCTTGCTGCCTTCCGTTGCTGAAGCAGGCTAAAGGCACGGTTGCGTTCCTCATCCGCCTCGGCATCTGAGCTGTCACTGCTGTCAGCCCCAGGGGATTTCTTCTTTACCATGTCAGCCTTGGCTTTGGCTCCGGGCTGCTCTCCCCCTCCGTCAGGGCCATGGGTGCACTTAGGAAGAGGATGATCACCGCCACACCGTAGACAAGGTTGGATGCATAATGTCCCTTGCCTTTGCAGTTGAAGCACATTTTCTCCTTCTTGTTCTTATCATTCTTACCTTTTTGGGTGTGTTTAGTGCTGTTCTGATCGTCACTGCCCCTCGTGCCTCCTCCCTCCTTCTTTCCCTTTTCGGTGTGCGAGAACTTACATTTGCATCCAAACCGGCAATCCCTTCCTTGCTAAAGAGAAAGCTAACCCCCTTCAACTTATCGTTCAAATGAAGGTATTGGCAATCTCCTCCCTTCTTGTACTTCCCTTTCTTGAAGTACGTGCATGGGGTAGAGAAGGGCTTCTTCTTTTCGATCTTAGCTGCATTCGCCTTCCCCTTCTTATTTGCCTTTCTCTCTCTCTCCTTTTGCAAGTCAATGTCCTTTGCATTCTTCTTCAACTCCTGCCACCATTTATGCACGTCCCATGACTGTTTTTCCTTCTCAAAGTGAGTAGCTAGCAGCCACTGCTTCCGTCATTTTGGATTTCCTTGTCCCGCATCTCCGGGCCCATGATGGCATCACGAATGATATGCTCAAAGCTCAGGTCTGAGGGGTGATGCCCCTTCTTTGACAGCTGTTCCCTTACAGTCTCAAACTCTGCAATCTGACCTTCGTACTGGGTGGAGGAATTGAACTCCCACCTAGCTATCTTTCTCTGCTTTTCAAGCAGGTCACCCTTCCCATACCGGTCCTTGAGCCTTTTCCACATGGCATCTGGCTGTTGTCCAAATTCCTGTGTCCCCTCACCAAGTCTGTTACCAGCATCTTTGCCTCACCTAGCAAGTGGTTGTAGATGAGCGTGAATAGTTCCACTCGCTTCTCTTTCACAGCTACCACTAAGCTTGCATCATAGCTTGCCGCTAGCTGCCTGTCTTTACGCTTTTGCTTGAGCACCTTAGTACTCTTCTTCTTTGCTGTTGCAGTTGCCGTAGCGAGAGGAGACGTAGACAGTCATTTTGCCCCTTGGTTTCCACTTCTATCTGCACTGCCAGTCATGCTGGGAAGAGACGATGATCGAGAACGGGATGTGCCCATTCTTTCCTTTCGCTCCTCCTCGTACTTCCTTGATGCAGATTCACATCTAGTGGCACTGTCTTTGTTTTTTTCTTGCTCTTCTGACTCATCAGAGTCTTCTCCTTCTGAGCTTTTCTCTGCCTGCTCGTATCCATCCTCTAAGCTTGGCATAAGCTCCTCCCCCTCCTCCATGCTTTGACTCTCCTGCAGCCCTAATGCACTGTTTAGTTGTCCACCTGCAATGCTGCTGCTTGTTGCTGCCATGGTTGTCTTTCTAGCGTGTTTCTCCCACAGCCTCATATATTCCTGCACTGTCTTGCCAGCCATATGCAACCTTCTGAGGTTAGCACGATGCACATCCAACTTATGTCCTTTGAGGTCCTCAAATCATCCCTTAAGGTCTTTTCTTACTGCCTCTAACATTAGGCTTCGTTGGAAGTCTTCCCAGTCTTCCCTACCGCTATAGCAAGGTATGTTTGACCCCCCCCTTTCAATTTCTCTATTTTTCAGACATCGAAAGTCACCTCTACTCTCCAAAAAGGTAGTTGTCCTCTGTCTGTTGTTTGTGTCTGACTGGCGGACACTCCCTCTGCAAATTACCCCCTAAGAGTACGTTGCAGACTGCCTACTTGCAGCAATCACCTGTTGGCATTTTCTGTTGGTTTTCCATAAGCAGGTAGCTACCCTGCACCACCAACACTCCTGCGAGCCTCAAGCAGCCCTAGACTAGTTTCTGGGCTTGCCTGATGGTGGGGTTTTGTGGTCCAAACCCCAAAACCGTTCCTGTAGATGTCCTTCTGACCCGAAGGCTCGCTCTTGCCTCCTGTCGGTAACTTAACCTCCGTAGAGCTCTACCTCCTGTTCAACCACAACGGTTTACGCAGTGGTTCTGAAACACAGCTGGATTGACTTCCCTTCCGCTGTGTCACTCTTGGGTGTGACACAGACCGTAGAAGCTTTTCCCCTCGATCACGTCTGTGATTTTGCTGCGCTTCCACACGTACAAGGCTCATAACCCTGAAGAAGCTGAACAGTATTTGCAATATTAGAAGCAGGTTTAACGTCTTCCAGGCGTCCCCGGTTGACTCAATAACCAGCTCCCAAATGTCCTTTAATAGGAAAATCAACAACACAGACAAAAGCCCGCCAAACGAACGCTCTAAGTCAAAATTTCAGGTGTCCAAACGTGACATATTGGCATTTGCGCCACCACTGCCACCCACACCAGTAATTACTACTTTTTCCACACTATGAACTGTAACTGATATTATTAACTAACGTATTTACCGGTTGTATTACTCCCATCACCCTGACTCACTTCCTAAGTCTTCTCTACCTCTCGACTGACAAAATTCGTGATTTGGTTTTCGAGCCTGGTACCGCTGCGAGGTTGACTTGCTTTATTTGCAAAACCCTGAGTATGCGTCATAGGGGGTGAGAAAGGATTGAGGAGGATGGATGAGCACGCTGAAAATGAATAAGAAGCCGCATGCATGGCCTTTCGAGGAATGGTGGGAGGAGTTGGAAGAAAAAGCGTTGGAAATAAACCGAAACAAAGAAAGAGAGAAGAAGATGAAAGAAAAAGCACACACAGGAAAAGATGCTAACAAAAGAGAGCAAGGGCAGAGAGGAGTTTGTTTTTGGTTTTAGAGAGAGAGAGAGAGAGAGAGAGAGAGAGAGAGAGAAAGAGAGAGAGAGAGAGAGAGAGAGTGGGTGCAAGTGGGGGGATGAGTGTAGTTTTGCTGATACAGAGAGAGAGAGAGAGTGTGTGGGTGCCTGTGGTGTGCTATATGTTTGAAGAGTCAGGCAGCTGTGATAGGTCTAATATTAGTAACTGTAGATACAGACATACCACCACTAACAAGAAAGGGGGAGGGAAAGGAACAGGAAAGAAAAATAAGACTTTGAAGAAAGAAGATATGAAATGTTTCAATTATAACAGGGAGGGGAATGTGTTCTCAGCATGTGAGAAAAAGTGTAGGATGTGTGGGGGTGAGCACCGACTACATGAATGTGCAGAGATGAAGAAAGCGAGAGAAGAGTCAGTTAAGAAGGAAGAACAGAGAGAGAAGGAAAAGAGAGAAAAAGGGGAACATGGAAAGTTAGGTAGGGGGAGGAAGTCAGACACTTCCAATACAGATGACGATGTAGACCCAGCAATACAGTTGAGGAAATTTTTACGATAGAGAGCTGGCATGGTCAAGGAGCAGGCACACATGGGAAAAGTGAAGGTAGTATAAGAGAGAGTAGTATATCGTCAATGTGAGGCGCGAGTGTCAGGTGAGCAGCGATTTTTTGTATGCACTCATGACATGAAGAGTGAGAATGTGTTGTTGCGAGAGGCAGCTTATGGTCTGTTGAGAGGGCGATTTTGCGGGCTGCATACCGATCAGGAAAGAGAGAGTGAGAAGGAAGCCTCAGTGACGGGGGAGCAAAACAAACTTAGCCTGCCTAAACCTTTAGTTGAGAAGAAGAAGAAAGAGAAGGCAAAGCGCTCAAAGCGCAGGAGTAAGAAAAAGAAAGGAAAGGCAGTGATCGCCAACAACAGGTCGAGCTCAGCCCAACAGGAATGTGTGGGAAAGGCTAACGAGTATCAACGTGAAGGCAGTAGGGCGTACAGCGATCAAGACAGCGACTCGACCCGGAGCGGCGATTGGTGGGGCGTGCGGCGCGCAAGTGGTTTCATGACCCGGGCGGCCGTCGCAGACTACCGCGTCGACACGTGGGCGGCTGGTAGCAGTGAAGCTAAAGGACTCGGCGGCTATAAGGAAGCAAGGGAGCGGGGGAGCGCGTGAGGCGACGCTGCAAATGTGCTTTTTTTTTTCGCTCAGTCTGTTCTAAATTAAGTTTGTAAGTGAGCGGGACATAAAGTTAGTTTATAGAGTCACCTACTTAGTGCACATACCTGTAAGCCGCCGCGGGACGGTGACGCATCAGTTAATTTCCATATACTACGGGCACGGTATCATATCTGCGAGGCCAGGGTCACTGAACTTTCATTGAGTGGCATAAGATAGGTGGCCCGGGCCGTGAACTGTTATTCCTAAATAGGGAGAGCAATGGATAATTTATTAATACTGATATATTTAGTCATACCCCGGGCCCACACTAATGACAATTACATATTTTACCTATATCCGCAGGTGGCTGTAACTAAGTGTAACTGTGAATTCAAAGCTTTAACGATTGATAGTGGGGTGTGGCGCTTACCCTCAGTGACATGTCATCTTGAGTATCGTCCATCCGGCTCTAATAAATTCATCTCGTTGTCCAGTGATCTCAACAGTTATACCTGTCAATTATGATAGTAATTCTGAGTTATAAGATAATATATGTTATTTCTCTGTAACAGTATGTGTTTAATGTCTGTTACAATCCCCGAAGATAGCTCAATAAAAAGTCGGTAATACAACCAGACACAAATCCCCAAAAGAGAATGATGTCTCGTTATATTAGCTCAGTGAAGCCGAAAAGAAAACGGCAACAGACCAAGGCTAAAATAGCATTAGGTCAAATCCGGCCAAACGATATTGAAAATAATGGGAAAAAACTAGGTGCACCTGACACCAGAAAAAGGGTACTTTTTACCGGCTATCCGGGGGGTGATGCCTACAGTACCCCTTCCCGTTTTTTTTGACGGAAATATGCAATATTTTCGTCATATAATTGCTGATTTCTTTTCTGCACAAACGCTACGGGGTGTCGCAACTAAGTGCATTAACCCACGGATAGACGGTGCAGTGGATATATAAAACGCATACGCCAGACACGAGTCAACTATAAATCTCCAGCCTCGTTTTTGTAAATAAAAACTCCTCCTTCCACACTTGTTGTCCCCCCGTAACTTAATTCTGAGGCAGTATGTCAAGAACAAATAGTATTACTATTGCAATAAAAGCAGCGTTATAATTTTTCTCCTTCTCCAAAAACACTTCCGATCAGTAAATACATTGTCTTTTAATAACATACCCTTGTATTCAATCGGTTACCTTAATATAGTACTAGGGGGCCAGACCTAATAACTATATCCAAAGCCGGGGTGAGTGAGCCCGACCATGCGATATGCCGACACAAGTAGAGACGGACCGTGCTGGTATGACGATATTAAGTATATCCAAAGAAAAAATTTTAATATGTCTACTATGAGAACATTTTTTGAGAACATCACCCTGGATACTTGAAGCAGGGTCGTACCAGGAACACCATCGCTAAACTCACAAGCGATCCCCTTATACGGTGTCGTATCCATTTGCCGATTGACCCTCGCACTCATATGTTGCGATAAAAATGCCAAGTAACAACAATGGTATAAAAACATTTTAATAAGACATGATCTGACATGGGCACTATGAGATTAATCCACATGCAGCTTTCAATGTCCGACGCGTGATAAAAGAAAAAAATGTCACTTACTGCCTTCGTCGCCTTGCGCGAACCCCTTTGCCAGGTGGCGGGCCGCCAACAAAAGTCAAGTCAAACTTCGACTCCTCCAGAATGTCCCATATTTTGTTAGGGATGGCGCCCAAAGATAAGTCAAAAGGAATATCAAGCACTCCTCTAGGCAGTGACTGAATAGTCCACGCAGTGTGGTCTTTGTCTCGAAGGGTAATAGTATCATCCCATGTCTCGAGATTTTTCGCGTCTTTGTACACCGGTAAATATTGTCTAGCTTTTGGATCCTCAACAGGGTCCATGCTTCTCCAAAAATGGAGTACCGGTTGTATCGTTTTTGCTGCTAAGGATCTCTTCGATGTCCGTGCTGCCCGTGTAGTCTGCGGGACCGCCACAGCTCGCATGAGATAAAGATCTGAGAGAGTGTCATCGGCAACATGAGATTCTGCCGGTCTCAACAGATAAAAAGCGTCTCGGACCCACTTGATGGCCGCAATCGCCTCTCCTTCCTTCCATCGCACATGTCGAATGTCCACATTACCCGCGTTCGGGTTAGTGTCCTTCTCCCCTCCTCCTCCATGGACATCCGTCGCTCGCATCGACCTTCCCACCTTCCTCGGTTGGTCGAAGATGAGATCGTTTTGCGCTCTCCTCCTCTGCGCCTCCGTGAACTTCTCCTTCGTACCGCCGCGGACTATGGGGGCTTTAGACTGAGTCCCCGCCGCGCTTTTGCGGTTTGAGTCTTCCTTACTCTCCTTCTCGGTCTCCTCCTTCTCCGTGACCGGTGCCCGATAGGCATTCTCCTCCTCTAAGGTATCCTCCTTCTGTATAGGCGGTACCTCTTGGAAGTCCTCCTTCATCCGTTTCAACGCCTCCTCAACGGATTCATCCTCAAGTAAGAAGGGGTCATATTTGATCAGCCTTCGAACATTCACAATCTGCATCTTCCCTCTACCCCTGATCTTATAATTCAGAGGTCCCATCTGTTCCATGATCTGGTATGGTTCTTTCCAGTGGGTAAACAGCTTAGAGCTAACCCCCTTAGGGACTTGAGGATGGTACAAGAGTACAATATCCCCAACCTGGAAACGGACTTGATCTAAGTGCGCTTGTCGCACTCCTTGTGCGTCAGTCTTTCTGCGCTCCGCCTCCCTGTGCGCCGCAACTATTTGTTCCGCCTCCATCTTCGCTCTTAGTCTCATCCCGAACAACTCATCCTCATCTGCCCAAGTGTCTTTTGGATGCAGAAGTGAGGTTGGGATATTAGGCTCTCGGCCGTAAACCAATTGATATGGCGAGACTGAGCTCCTGGCTCCTCCTAATGCCGATGAGGGTAGACAGTTCATTGCAAAGGCAAATGAAGGTGCTGCCTCCACCCAGGCTCTCTGATTCTACTTCTTCATACAGTACATCTTAAGCGAGGCTTTGAGAGGTCTATGTACCCGCTCGATCTTGCCATTCGCTCTCGGGTTATAGGCAGTAACATATTGCTATTTCATCCCGTAGTACTTAGATAGTCTGTCGATGACTTCATTATTAAAGTCAGAACCTCGATCAGAACATATCTTTCTAGGCACTCCGATCTGCGAGACGATCCTATCGATCAGAGCCTCCGCAGTTGTCTTGCCTGTAGCGTCCTTAACAGGAACAACCCAGACATAATTGGTGGCTCGATCTATTGCGGTAAGAAGGTATCTGTACCCTTCTGCCGATTCGGGGAAAGGTCCCACATGATCGATGTGTAAAAATTCAAACATCCCGGCGTGTAACGGGAATGTACCGATCAGGCCAAAGTTCGCCTTCAGCGGTGTCTTTGTGGTTTTGCATGGGATGCATGCGTCCACTTCCCTGTCTATCTCCTCCTTCATCCCTTTCCACCAAAATCGCCTCGCTATGAACCAATGAGTTCTTTGTGGACCCGGATGTGCCAGTAAGGGGCAGTTATGGGCTGCGACATATATAAAGCGCCTCAACTTCTCTGGTACCCAGAGAGTCCATTTGTCAGGCTGTGATGCAAATTTGCCATGCTGGCCCTTGTACCACAATAGCCCATCTCTCCACGCCATCTCCTTCATCTGATCTTTGATCTGTGGAGTCTTTTTAAGCTCATTAGGGTTCTTGTATAACGTTATGAGCTCCTTGAACTCCGGATCCGTCGCCTGTTGCTGCCTCCACGCGGTAGGCGAGGCGATATGAATAGTACCGTCCTCCAACCTTACTCCTACCCTTTCCGGGTCTTCATCAAGCTCGCTTCGATTTTCCTGTGGAGGTTCAGTACAGACCTCAGTCGTCTCCTCCTCTTCTTTTATATTCGCCTTCGCGTTCTCGTATGCCTCATAAGACCACTCAGCGTCTTCGAGAACATGCGCCTCACAGCATATGCCATGCTCCGGGCCTTGAGGACTATATCGTAGACCCGTGCGGTCATAACGAACGCCTCTTGCCATCTGCATCGCCTCTATGTGGCTCACCTCGTATACCTTGTCCGTGGATAGGTCCATCATCTCCACTGATGATACGAGAGCCGACACCTCCGACTGAAACTCTAGCCTGGAAAGGCTATCAGCGACTACGTTTCGCTTTCCCGGTAAGTAGACCATCGTGAAATTGAAACATGACAAGAAAGCTTGCCACCGCGCCAAACGGCCGGTTTGTTCATGATTCATCAACCAAAGAAGGTTGTGATGATCGGTCCTAACCGTGAATAGAGGTCCTCCCCGCAAGTATTCTCTGAGCCTCTTGAGAGCCCATACTACTGCCAACGCCTCCCTCTGTCGCGTGCAGTAATTTCGCTCCGCCGCACACAGCTTTCTACTAATAAACATGATCGGGCGCAACTTTTTCTCCTCATCTTCCTGTTGCAGCACCGCGCCAATCGCAAACTTAGATGCATCCGTGTCGACTACGAACGGCTTCGTAAAGTCGGGCATCATAAGTACTAATCCGCCGTCCTTGGGATCTTTGTAAATGAGATCTTTGAGCGTATTAAACGCCTGCAAAGCCTCCTCATCCCACTTCTCAAAGTCTCCAAAATCAATCATCTTCTCCAGCTTAGCCCGAGTTGCACCCCAATCTGGTATGAACTGGCTGTAGTACTGTGCCATCGCAAGAAAAGAGTGTAACTCTGTGCGATTCTTTGGCAACTGTCTACTCATGATCTCCTCCCTCTTCTCGCGCGATATCGAGACCCTATTATGAGAAATCTCGTAACCCAAATACGTCACACTTGTCCTGGCAAGCTGACATTTCTTTAGGTTGCATTTCAGGCCAAATGCTCCGATGCGCCTGAAGACATCTACAAGTGATCGATATGCTCTTCCATTGTGTTAGAGTATACGATGATGTCATCGATGTAACAAAATGCATATTCTCCCGCCTTCTGTCCTCTCCTTCTCATAAAACCATCCTCCGACTGGTCGTCATATTGACCGCTCAACATCTTCTGCATCGCCTTCTGAAAGAGCCCCGGGGCCTGTTTGAGTCCCATTGGAAGCACCTTCCACTGGTATATTTCCATACCCACAACGAATGCAGCCATCTGGATTTCTCGTCCAGTGGTATCTGCCAGAAGCCGTTCTTAAGGTCAATGACCGAATAGAATTTAGCATTCCGCAGCACCCTTCTGCCTTCTTCTAAGGTCGGCAGAGGATTTCTCTCTTCCTCTAGCACCTTATTCACACGGGCATAATTGATCGTCAAGCGCCATTCTCCTCCTGGCTTAGGGACGATTTTCGGTTGAGAGACAATTGGAGATGTAGATCTCTCAATAAAGTCCTCATCGAGCAACTGTCTCACATTCTCCTCCGCTATTTTTGCCTCATGTATGCTCAAATTTGCCCTCCGTGGTGCCGGAGATGGCTCCGCACCCGGTATCTTGTAAATGACAGCAGTGAAGTCATCCGACTTTACACCACCTGCCCGAGGAGGGTCGAAAATTTCTCTGTACGCCTCCATCTTAGCTTTGAGAAACGCCTTCTCTCTCTCCGAACCCACTCCTTCTTCTAAAATTTGCCGCGCCGCCGCTTGGAAATCTTCCTCCGACATCTTCTTATGCTCCTTGAGGGGCGCTAAGTCCTCCTCCAAACTCAAATCTTCCTCGGACAAATCGTCTAGTCCCGTTCTTTCATACGTGACTGTGTCCGGCTCATCATCATGACCCAGCCCGACAAGCATATCAATAAGGTTCGCGTATTGTATCGGAGCCTTACGGGTGTAGAAACCATCAAAGCATGTGAAAGCTTGACGTATCAATTTCAACTTGTCCTGGGCTCTGAGCTTTTGCTTGTATGCACTGCTCTGCTCCCGAGACCCGAGTCGACAAGCCACCACTAACTGTTGCTTGCGAGAAGGAACAGGTATAGGATGATCAATAAGCCGGTCCCTTATCTCCTGTGCCCAGATCGCCTTCTCATTGTATGGCAGAATGACAGTATACGGCTTGTTACTCTCAAATAGAGTCCGTAGACACTTTTTCACTTCAGTTAATGAGCGCGGCCAGGTAGGCACATCGCCCCAAAAGTTCGTGATAAAAGTTTTAATGTCATCCGCTGGAATATCGGGGATACGCCCCTTCCTCCTTGGCACAAACGCCTCTCTCTTCTCATCTGACACCTTCGCATGGTAACAGTAGCCATTAGTAATATGGACATCTGCCCCGCCACCTTCTGCGAATCTGGCCAACGACGGGCACTGTTTCGCAACACATATTATCTCCTCATTACGCGCTACGACTAAGTCATCAATAGACTTTCTGTCCCATGCGGGAATCGTAACCGTATACGCCTGCATCTCCGTCTCCCAATTGTCGGTCCAGGTCAGTTCCTCCGGCACTGTGACATAGGGGTGTACATAGGCTTCAGTTGCCTCATGTACGAAGGCCAACTTTTTCCTCTCCGTTGCTAGACTCAGCTCAAAAGCCTCGTATGAGTCAGTAGCAGTCATCGGATTAATATCCTCCTCCTCTCCATTCTTCACTCCATAAATCACCCGCCGTGCGGCGCAATCGATCACAGCCCCCATCGTAGCCAATTGGTCATACGACAGCAGGATTGAACCGTGGTAATCGGGGACAACATAGAGGTCCGCACGATATACTCGACCGGATTTCAATTTGAAAATTAATGTGACGATGCCCGTAATTTCCGTACGGCTGCCTACCCCTTTAGGGTCCCCTTTGTTTTTCTAATGTTTTTGTCCACCCATGTCCGGTGACTATTCAAAAACTTCTGGCCGACAATATTAATATTCGCCATCGTATCATTACCAACTTTTAATGTGGTTTGTAAAGTTTCACAAAAGAGGTCAGTGTAGCATAGCGCGTCTGGTCTATGTAAACTAGCCGCTAGCACATGAATTTTTCGTTCTAGGGTTTTGAGTCTAAGCTCAAGTTCCTTGTCCTCTTCTCATTCTCCCCCCTTTTCCGCCAACTTAACTTCTTGAGTCTCCGGGGCTTCCGGTATCTCGAGTGTCTTTTGGACAGAGTCTGGTACACCGAGTGTACTCGTGTCTATAGCAGAGACTATTGAGTCCTTTGGCGGGGGTACGGTCCGCTGCTTCTTCGTAGGAGAAGACCTAGCCTTTGGTTTCGGCTTCCTCTCCTCCATCGCCTTCTTCGCCTTCCTATTCGCATCATTTATCATATTAGCTCACGAAGGATGAACTAGCAAGTGCTTACCTTGAGGCTTGTGAGGCTGTGTGCCTTCACCTTCACGTCTGGGAGGAACGGAACCGTTCGTATCCTGTTCATCAACAGTAGGCATAACTGTGACTGTCGGATTAAAAAGAACAGTTTTTATCTCCTTCTCTCTCTTCTTTTCCTCTCTCTTCTCCTCCCGTCAGTCTACGACGACAACACGCTCACCTGAGCCGGTGTCTTCGTCTTGACGTCCCCCCTCCGTAGCGGTATAAGCTTGCTGGGGGTAGTTGGAGCTGGAACTGGTGCTATAATTCCAGTATCCGTGTCCTCTGGGAGGGCGCGCTGGGGTCCGTCCTCCCCTTCCACGAAAGCCTCGTCCTCGTGGTGCCGCCCCTCTTGGTGTCCCTCGGGACCCTCGTGACGATCCTCTCGTCTCTCCTCCTCCTCTAGTCGGCGCCTTTGATCGGCCCGATGTCTCTCTCTTCTCCCTTCTCTTCATTCTGTCAAGGAAGTAAATGATGGCCTCCCGGAACTCCGCATCCGAGACCATATTCGCATTCCACCTCCCCTCCTCCAACTCCTTCTTGTACATGGCGTACATGGTCTTTTTCGTGCCTTCGAGCTCTCTAAGGAAAAGATTTCGCTGCCTATCATCAAGAGAGTCGTGGCTGAAGAGGCAATTGCCTACTCCTTTCTGTGCCTCATGCTTACACGCCATGTATGAAAAATAGCGGTAGCACGGCGTCGGCTCATCATCTCTCCCCCTCTTGAGACCTGCCGTTCGAGTTGCATGTGCTGCTTGAGCACCTCCAACCCCCTGTGTCGCGGCACTGGAGAATGACTCGGTGGCAGTGTCCAATTCGGAACACGCGTCGAGCACCTCCTTGAACAGGTCGCCCGGCGGAGTAGCCGCTACAGTCCTCTCGTATATATTCGTTTCAAAAAAATCCGCCGTCTTCACCGCCGTGAAGGTCGGACAGGACTGTATGATCCTTGCGAGCTTGCTCGGGTGTCGTGTACACAAAGCACTCAGGAAGTACAAAATGATAGACTTCCGGCTATAAAAGAGCCCGTACTTGGCGCTGACCTCAGTGAGGATCGCTGCCAACCTCGTGCCAATGCCCAGCCCTTCGTTCACCTCTTGAAAAATCTCAAACCCAATCAAAGTACCAGTGCACAGGTGCTGATACCCATGAGTTTTAAAGTATTGCAAGAGGACGGCAACTGGCACCGTGCATTGCAGGTCTGAGGCTGCTCTCCTAGCCGCCACCTCTACCGCTCTCATCGCCTTGTACTCCCCAACATCAAACCCTTGTGTGATGATTGATGGGTCCAACAAGGTGTACAACGCCTCATACTCCTGTGTTTCGTCCGTTGGATGCTGCTTCATACAAGCATCAATTCTTCTGAGCTTGTCTCGAAGGTTCGCATCCGTGTCCTTCTGACTCGCTGTCTCTGCATACAGCGTCAGAGCAGTGGCATCGGACTTTGTATATTTTTGGAAGGCCTGTATGATAGCCTGTCTGTCCTTTTTGTCATTACTGTTGACAATAACAGTGGTAGGCGCTGAGCTAGTCGCAGGGGCCGAAGGGGCTGTGTGGGCTGACGGGGCGGAGCGGCCCGAGGGAGCCATATAAGATCCAGAGGAATATTTCGGTCCCTTTGTTCCCGCCGCCTTGGCTAATGCAATCTTTGCCTCCATCTCCTTCTTTTCTTTCTCAGCCGCTAGCTCTTTGATATACAGCCTTGGGCATGATGAAAAAAAGACAGGATCTCAGCTGCCTTCCGAAGGAACAAGGCCTTCTCCGCCAACTCCTTCTCTCCCGCTTTATTGGTGGGGGGTGGTGCGGCCGTCCCCTCCAAGATCGTATGATCCTTCGTGAAGACCCACCTCTTCCTTGCGTCATCCTTCACCAAGGCCGCATGCAGCTTCTTCATCCTCGTCACCCCTCCAGCTTCGCCTTCTATTTCCCTCAGGGCCGGGTGAAGGTCCCTGCCAAACTGGGTGTGTTGGAGTTTACCCAGGTCCACTAACTTGGCCTCCATAAGTTTCAGAGACACATCCATGACATTGATCTGTCCTTTTGGATTCCTGAACTTAAACTCCTTTTCCACTCTCTTTATTGAATCAATGTCCTGACCAGGATCGAGCAACCTAGCCAGTGCTCTTGTGTTCCATGGCAGCACAGTCTTTCCAGTCTGGTACTCAAAGAGTATAGCACACTCAAACACTGTCCATGAGAGGTCGAGTAGCTCCAGTAAAGACATATTGTCCCCAAATGAGACATGTTGCACCTGTAACTGTGCACCGTCGTCTCTGAGGAATTCTGCGAGAGGCAGAGCTTGCCTTGGGAGAGGGTAACAGATGTCCTCCTTCTTCAAGGGTTGTTCCCATCGCATTTCTTGGGGAATGTATAGCCATTTATAGGCCTCATCCTTCCCTTTCTTCTCCTCAAACTCCTTCTTACTTAGTTTGCCATATTCGGCCACAAACCTCGCTTCCTCTCCTCCCTTCTGCTCCTCCTCGACTTCCTCTGCTCCTCCTGTGTCAAAGGAAGGCGCAGTAAAAAATTGATTCTCTGCTCCTCCTGTGTCAAAGGAAGGTGCCAGATCTCCTCCTTCTGCATGAGAGTCAACGAACTCCTCTTCGTTTCCTGGGGTTCGCTCACTCTCCCCCCCTCCTTCCTGCCAGTCTTCAGACCTAGTAGACATGGATGCTGAAGGAATACGGATGAGACAGAGTTGTTTCTACCCAGTAATTGCTCTGTTCGTCTATGAGGAACGAATAGAGAGAAAAAACGAAAAGACAGTATAGAGAGAGAGCGTCTCACCTCTATGTCTTATGTGTTTTTTTTTTTTTTTTTTTTTTTTTTTTTTTTTGTGAGAAAGAAGTAATCTGTACGACTTTCTCTGAAAATTTGATCTCCTTCTCCACTCCTCTTTTCTTTTTCTCTTTTTGTTGTTGTATCTGTTATGAGGTACGAGGACCTATGTACAGATAATGTCAAAGAGGCTAGAGAAGCACTCCTTGAGAAGTCGACTTGTCGTCTGACACTTGTTCAGACCTACTGTCGAAAGACAGTCAGAGATTTGCAAAAATACTCTGATGTGTGTGGTTTGAGAGGCAACAAAGTGCACAGACTTGAAAGGTAGAGTACTACGCTCGTGTCCTTCAAGTTTGTTTGTAACTGTGAGTGTTTGTTTGTACGTCTGTTGACCTACTCTGTCTCTGTCTCAAGAGAGAACAAAAGAACAGCTACGAGGTCTGGTGTCTGGCCTCCTTGTGAGGACACAGATACAGGCTGTGGAGAGGGTACTGAGACACCTACTCACAAACGCCTAGACGTCTAGTTTTGCAAAAAGAGCTGTGTGGGGATGTGCTGGAGTATTTGTTTTTTGGAACACCTACTCAGAAGAGATAGGTCTGTCCAATTTTTCTTTCTGCTGTTCCAAAAACAAGCCAGAAAAGAAATCAGCCTTGTGCTGGTGACTCCAATGTTACAATCCCCGAAGATAGCTCAATAAAAAGTCGGTAATACAACCAGACACAAATCCCCAAAAGAGAATGATGTCTCGTTATATTAGCTCAGTGAAGCCGAAAAGAAAACGGCAACAGACCAAGGTTAAAATGGCATTAGGTCAAATCCGGCCAAACGATATTGAAAATAATGGGAAAAAACTAGGTGCACCTGACACCAGAAAAATGGTATTTTTTACCGGCTATCCGGGGGGTGATGCCTACAAGTAAAATGGTGGTAGACCACTGGGATCCCGGAGCCTCCTGTTAACAGGCTAGTTTTCCTACCCGGACCTTCATTTTTCCCAACGGCCATAGAGATCTTTAATAAGAGTTCGTTGTGTAATTACCCCTTGGGGTTGTATCCAAACTCACATTACGTAACTTGAGAAAAGGTGATTTTATTCAGTTTGAAAAACACTACCACATTTGTGGCAAGGATCCGCCCACAAATGTGGCGCTCGCCCGCAAGTTAAGGGTTAGTGTCCATAATTTGAATCTGATAGTTGACTTTGCTAGTGAAACTTGAATGTCGGGGCCTCCGCTGCCAGTATTAGTATAATGTTAAAAATAAAACAGTGCTTGCGTAAAAAACTTGAAAAGGAGGCTGACCGTGACGGAGGCTCAGGGCCGCACGTTGTGTCACTACAGCCCGGCAGTTTGAAGAGTAACGCAAGTTAAGTAATACTTAATAATCAGACTGGTAGTGATATCTGGCACGGTGCTGTACAATATCTTTAATGATAATTTGAATAAATAAGGAATCAGAATCATGACGCTTGCGCTTGCGATGAATGATTGCTGCTCAGTCACCTTGAGATTCGGAACGCTTCGGCCCACTCATTTCCGGCTACGCACGAATGGCAACCATTCTCTAAGTAGCTTGAAAACAGTGTTAGAGTAAACAAGTCCCAAAGATGAAACAGTGCGTAAAAAATGAGATCTGAAAGACGAAGGCCCGACTCAAAGAAACTCCACCGATCAAGACCACACGAAGGTTTCGCTGACGTGGCCTAATCATGATTACCACTGTCTTGCTTGTGATTTGTTGTTGACTATTGCAGCTTGAGGGCGATGGCGCGGAGAGGGTGTGCGTCCACCAGAAATTTCAACTGCATCATGGTTAACGACTCTGCCTCTAGCCAGCGACCTACGTACATACATTTATGCATTTGATACTTGAAATACATGCATGATTATATTGTGTATTGTATACCTGCAAAAATACATACATTCATAACTATTAAAAACATAAGTGCATACGAGCTCAATCCACCTGCCAGGATCTACTACTACTACTACTACTACTACTACTACTACTACTACTACCTACTACTACTACTACTACTACTACTACTACTACTACTACTACCTACTACTACTACCTACTACTACTACCTACTACTACTACCTACTACTACTACCTGCTACTACTACTACTACTACTACCTGCTACTACTACTACTACTACTACTACTACTACTACTACTTCTACTACCCACTACCTACAACTACTACTACCACTACCTACTACTACCTACAACTACTACTACTACTACTACTACTACTACTACTACTACTACTACTACTACTACTACTACTACCTACTACCTACTACTACTACTACCACTACTACTACTACTACTACTCCTACTACTGCTACTACTGCTACTACTACTACTACTACTGCTACCACTACTACTACTACTGCTACTACTACTACTACTACTACTACTACTACTGCTACTACTACTACTGCTGCTGCTGCTGCTACTCCACCTCCTACTACTACTACATACCTAGGTGGTCGCGAACGGCCGCTATCCTGTGGCCAGGCACAATTTTCCTGTCAGGATTCTGTTCATTCCAACGGGCAGCGTTGCGACACGGCTCAATCTGCACACATTATATGTATATATGTATGTATGTATGTGTGTATGTATGTATGTATGTATGTATGTATTTTTGTCTTAGTGTTGTGTTGTTGTGTTGACCTCCTTTATCATAAACTCTTTTGAGATGCCTATGCCGAACGGGGCACACAGCTCCACAATCACCTGTCTCACGTCAACATCGGAGTTGCCGTTGGCTTCACACGGTTGGCTTTGCGCATTCGTTTTTCCCTTCTACACAAAGAAATTGAGTCATGACGTGTGCATTTGTGGAATTTAGTTGTGTGGACATGTGCACTTTCTCGTCTTCTCTTCTGTTCTCTCTGCTTCTGCGTTCTTTTCCTGTGTCTTCTCTTCTCTTCCCTCTCCTCTCATCTCTTCACCCCATACTAGTCAACTCATACTCTTCTCCACCGTCCCCCTGGCTTCACTTTTCATTTCTGTTCTTGTGAGCGTGCACGCCTTTTGAGGTATGAGAAAAGATAAGACGTCAAGATAAGAGAAGCGGAGGAAGAGAGTCCTTACCACGATGTGAAATCTGGTCTGCGTCTCCAGAGAAGTAGATTTGAAGGTGGTGTTTTCGCAGAAGCTCCAGGGGTAGGAATCTTGCATAGTGGGCTATCTGTTTACGAAGCAAAGAGTGCAAAGGATCAAGACCATGGTTATTTGTTTCCCAAAGATTCGGTCATGAGAACAATATGTGACAGTTAGTACAGACGCCAAGGTGGATTCACAATGTTGGATTACGATGTGGTTACCTTTGGTTGGATTGAGAACTTTGGATTTTGACGTGGTAATCAGAGACCATCTCACAAGCGGGCTCAAAAACCGGGGGCCAGAACAAAATTCTGGTAGCTGGTTTTTTTCCCCCCCCAATTGTGTTACACTCTGTTCACATAAACACTATTTTGCTACCTCTTCCTATGCTTGCATTCCCCTCCAGGTTGTTCCCTAATAAGGACGAACCTGGTTTGGGGTTTCTATTTGCTACTCTACCACTACCACTGCCTAGATTCTGCCTATTTCTATTCTATCTAGACTCGAAATAAATTCACAACGGATACACCCAATAACTAAAATAACCATGTTTCATACTTAATAATACACATCAAACCATATGCAAATGTCACCACACATATATACAGAGTACAACGGGTATTCCTGGTGCGTCTTCCAGTTGTGTCACACTCAACGAGATAAACATAATAAGACGATAAAACATATTCAGGTGTCCGACGTTCGATCACATCATACAACACGATCTACCCTACTTCTAACACAACCCACCAAGGCAAGAAGTCATACAACGCAAGGGAGCAACCCATACATAGATTGTATCAAGTATAAACACGTACAGCATACAACATACATCCCCCACAACACTCCGGATGAGACTGCAAAACTCACGAACGCATGCACACGTTAGTTAAGCAACACAGAATGAGTGTCATATAGCCCAGCTCCTACCTAAACAAATAACCAACACGCTGTCAACCTCATTCAAAATGATATCATCACATAATGCAAACGACATGACGTAACCACAGTACAATCAGCCCATGATGACCATCACAATCTAAGTATGCACAACAACCACCAGACACTCAGTCAAGACATAACACTCCCGCAACATCTCAATGAACAACCACACATTACCCACACTGAAAATGACTAAATATATGAAGTAGAATCAATACATCCACAGCACTACTTCGCGTTAAGTCATCGATCAATACGCATAATGTGCAACACAGAGTAACACACACTCGCAAGGAACGCATAAGGGAATTGTACTAACTTCCTTCACAACACATCCAAATCCACATGATTCAACCCACAGTGGCACCCGACACTAACAACATCCGTTCAGCTTATAAAGGCACTTCCAATACAGATACGATCGTCACCTTCCCAAGCCCACTCCCAATCAACACAATAAAACCACCCGTACACAACTATATGACTTCAAACTCACACGCTGCTAGTGATCATTCATAATACAGACACTTCAATCCCTGTCATAACACATTAAGCTTCCACAATACACACTCTCATAGGTAACATCTCGGCCACGTGTCAATGGTGGAAGCTTAGAGTTGAGACTGCGTCCACACAGACAGGTATAGCACTGCTTTATCTGACCCCCCCCTATGTAACCTATGTGCAGGACCCTTCAAAGTGTTCAGACACACAAATAGATTGAGTATGAATTATTGAACCGCCTTTCCTGATGCGTAGCCAGGTATTAGTAAAGTAATACAAATAATAGCGGCGAACATAATTTGTAATTAATAATAGTTAAAATAATGACAAAAATCATCACACCAAAGCAGTAACGTCACGAAATCATATTAATCATTGCTTCAAACATTCACAAATTATCTAAATTAAGAATCGAAACCACCCCCCAGGGTCAGAAAATCATACCCATCATAAAATCTGTACCTTTTCCCAATTTTTTTCACTAATTCCTCTATCCTTATTTTCGACGCAACGCCAGTCGTCATGCAACACAATTCTTATAGATACTCCAACCCGCACCCTTCTCCTTTCTTTTCTCAAAATACATGAATCAGCACATTCTCCCAATAAAAATTTTCATCCCGCGCAGCAACTTGCAACAAATCACTGTATTATTAGATCCCATATCTATGTCTCATTTCCTCCCCACAGATCCGCCCGTCCCGTATCACACTTACAAGTAATCAAGTTACACTACAAAACTTTATTGCTTAACTAAAGGGTGGGTGGGTGGGGGTAAAAAGTTCCAAAAACAATAATCTCTCTTTTTGTGTTCGAGGAACTTGCGAAAGTGACGAGAACACTAGGTACATAAATGCACATATTTTATTACTTGCGCGACACATGTCGCAACTTTTTCTAGTTGTTCTTGTAGCATCCTTTAGTTCTGATACCTTTAAATGCCTAGAAATGAGCTAATTCCAGAAATTCGTAATTTGATTTTAGGCCTGATGGGCCAAATTGGACTAAAACTTGTAATATAAATGGCAATCATTCATAGTCAGTCCTACCATATCAAACATGTTTGTAGAAACGGCTTCAAATGCAGAAATTCAGGCATTTACAATGTTCCGGCTTTTTCTCGTCTGAGGTCGGAAAATAGGTGTTGTGTTACACTCTGTTCACATAAACACTATTTTGCTACCCTCTTCCTATGCTTGCATTCCCCTCCAGGTCAAAGGTAAGAAAGGCACCGAAGCATAAAGAGTGAGAACAATTTTATTGATTAGAACTTATACAACGTCTTAGCCACAGCAAGTTTCTCAGTAAATGAATCATATATATAAAGAAACACAGAGTCAGATTTCCATCTGCCATGTCTTTTCAACAGCCTCATTTCTATACCCGCCCTCGCAGCAGCAGTGCAGCCCCCCTTCCGTAAGGAATGAGTGCCGTACGGTATGGGGTCCACCCCGATCCTCTGTAGCCACGCGTTCATAGTGTGGTTGACAGAGTTAGGTGACAGGTGGCTGGGTCCCACGCGCGACTGCGTCGGCAGCGCTGGAAATAAAGGCGCTTGTGGGTCATGCTTGTACATGTGGTTTTCGAACCATAACGTCATCCATACAATTGCACACAACGGCGACTTCCTATCACCGCTAATCACAATAGTATCACCCAACATATACTGGTCTGTCTTACTCTTCTCGATATAAATAAACAATACCCAATCCCCTTCATACTTCTCCACCCACACATCTTGAATGCATAACGCCACCGCCTCCTCACGGCGTAGGAAGCCAAGGAACATAATAATAATCATAGTTACATCTCTCAAATCACACCAGCTGGCAGGATCCATCACTGTAGTAAAGCGAAGCAACATGGAAGTCGGGATAGGAATTTTGCCTACTGGTGGCCGAGCCAACCTAAGCACATACTTCCTAACCTCATGCACCAGCTTGGTGTGAATTGGGTTGGTAACAGAATCAGTCATCGCATATTGACTAGAGATGGCAGACAGCTTGTACTTAATGGTGTTCTGAGCATAATGCATGTGCGAGAGTAGGTAGATGCAGTATGCCGCAACCTGTTCAGGTCTCGCGGGGAACGCAGGTAGGCCCATAGTCGCACTCCACTTTTCCCAATCACGTATTGCATATGCGTATCCCCTCGCTGTGTTACGCGGCTTCGCCGCTTGTACAAAGGCTCGACAAAAGACTTCAAGTCTTTCCAACAATTTCTCTTCACCGCCACGGTTGTCCACCATATCTCCTTACACCCTCGCCCTTCTGCGATATACCTACACCCGTCATAACATCCTTGTAATAAGGTGATTAATATTACTTATCAACAGCCACAAATAGACATAAAAATATATCGCAAACCATCCCTTGCTACCTAGCCCATGTCTGAAGTCGAATAGAGCAGCTGTCATAGACCACGTAGGACGCTTCACGTACATAGGATGTCTACTCCAGGTAGGTTGCAAGGTGTACTCAGCTGGTGGTAGATCAATCACTTTCCTTCCATAGTCCACCACATACACCCACCACGTGCGCGCCGGCCACACAGGTAGAACTAACACAGCCGCCGCGCGCGCATTCATTAAATATTCAATCGCACTTGCAATCCTGTTGAAGTCAGGGACATACACCAGTCCACCATCTCTTATATAGTCAGGTGCGTTAGCCATCACCATCTCGTACACACCCCTTCTCATGTAGATATCTTTCATGACAGCGCCTTCGACGCGGCGTCAGCTTCACTGTTCAGGTCCCTTGGGATCCAGTTCCAGACTGCCTTGATATCATACACATTCAAAATAGTCCATATCTGCTTGATAATGTCATTCTGAACCGGAATAGGTCCGCCGCCGTTGATTAAGTTCCTCACGGCAGGCAATGAGTCTAAGTCAAATCTCACACACTTATGTCCCGACTTCTCACCAAACTCACTTAGCAATGAAATGACACCATGCAGCTCCCGTAACGTTGATGATGTGCCCACTAGGTAGCCCGGTAGCGGGATGGTAAGTTTGTCACCCCCATACACGACACCGGTGGCTAGCTCACCTGTGTCTACCCGCACAAACATATTTTCCGCATAGTTAACTATCGGTCCCTTACATCTCGACTGATCACCCAACCACTCCGCCCAAAATTCAACCTAAGCTTTCGCGCCCTCATCAATTATTACACACTCAGCAGCACGCACCCGCGCTGTATTCATACAGCCATATAGAGAGCGGGTCCAAGCCTGTGCCGGCTCCAATGCGATCGATAGCGAGACTATTCTACCCACCTCTCTCTCTAGCTCCTCTAGCTTAATACAGCCTCCTTCCTTCAGCCTAGCATTGAATTCTGCCCACATATTATGCATGAGTGCCCGCTTGTGGTCAGGCACCTCATATGTCATCCCCTTAGTGTTAATCATAACACCCAAATATTTCACAACAAACTCACCCTCCCATCTTCACTTCTTATTTAATCCCCACCCAAGAATAGCCAGAAAAAGTCTCACACAACTCGCCAGTTCATTCATCACTTTACCTGGCGCACTCCACAGAAAGTCGTCAAGGTAGGCTAGCACCAGTACGCCCAAAAATCTCAGAAACGTAACCATAGGTCGGGTGGTTTTGTGAAACCAAAAGGGAGCATTCCTAAGTCCGAATGTCATAACATTCGAGCTGTAGTATTTCCCTTTATGAAAAAAGCACATGAATTTTCTCGCACTCTCTGACATCCTTAGGGAATAATATGCAGATGCTAAATCTGTTACAATCATTGAAAAATCATCTCTTACTACCTTGTCTGAATCTCTCTTCAGTGTCTCCAATCTGAACTGGTTGACCGCATTGAACTTGCCTAGATATCTCTTATCGTGACATTCCCTTGCCTTTCTCACGCCGAGCGGGTCTATCTCCACCTGCATCGGTTCGACCAACCATAGCCTTTCGGGCTCTTCTTCCTCAAAGTTACCTAATGCTACATTTCTGCGCACAAACTCATCAACCAGTTGCTCATTCGCAAAGTATGTTGGATGATTACGAAAAAACTTCCGTTCAGAAATGTGTTGTCCTTCAAACCTAATATCAAGCCCATACGCAATCAAGGAAATGACAACACTTGAAGTCCTCATCGACTTCCAATAGCCAAGCTGTCTCCTTAGCCTAACAGGCCCGGCCGATGTGTCCGCCCATGGGTTTCCTTTGTTGAGCTCGCTTCCTAACTTTATCATAGCCTCAAGCGCCTGCCGCAGTGTCATGTCCCGATACAGATCAAGCTTACCTGCGGTTGTCTGATCATATTCTCAACGAACTCGATTCTGTCCTTAGTTTCTTCTGTAGTTGGTAGGCCTGGGCAAGAAGAATAAGTGTGAAACTTTTGTTTGCAAAAACTGCACACCATGCATTGCCGTTAATCATACCATACGCAACGTTTCGGGAACTGGCCAAGTGACTGCCTTATCCTCTCCGCCGGTTCATTAATACTGCAGTATTTCAGACATATCAGCCCCTCTGTCAGGATAATATACTTCAAGAATCTACATTGCCAATACAAGTGTCCTATATATATAAAAAACAAATTTTAATAATCTAACCTGGACTGTCAGCAGAAATAATATTAATGTACAAAATAATTCCAAGTTTGAAAAGAAAACTGATTTAATAAACTTAATAACAAGCCACCTATAGGTCGACCAGTCTCGACCATACATCAATCCAATCGGCTCCTACGTTACTGAACCGATACCGAGCCAAATAATATTATCACTGCTTTACCAGACAAGTAGCCACCATGCATGTCAGTAATGTTCCTTTACCTGCGAGCGGGCATGTTGTCCCACGGGCGCGACGGGGTCGCGCGGGCTCCACCAACATTGCGGGGTCACGCATCTCGTCACGGTCACGCTTGGGAAGCGGGCATTTCGGGGACAGATGACCATATTCCCCACAGTTGTAGCATCTGAACGATGATAGATCCTTCGCAGCCGATGCTCCTCCCAGCTTCTTCCTCTTGAGTAGTGGGCCCGCAGGCGTAAAGTACTCCTCCACGTCGTCCCAGACTGCGGAGTCGACCTTCTTGGCGTGCGCCTTAGCGATCTTGAGTGCATCCTCCACACCGTAGCCAGCGGAGCGAGTCTTGAAATACTTAACCACGGCCGCAATCAGCACACCAAGGTAGTCAAACTTGGACTCACCACCATTGTGAGTAGTAAGTAGCGCCAGTATCATCAAACAAGCAGCCTTTTCCTCAACTGCTTCCAGCATCATGGGCAGGCTTGAGAAGGTAGATAGCTCTGATCTCTTCTGGCTCTTTGCAATGTCCAATACAGCCGCAAGTATCTGCTCCATCCTGCCCGGGTGAGGTCAGCCAGCACCATCCACCTTCTGCATGCTCTGCTCCTCGTGGCGGGTGCAGTAGTCTTGACCAGGGCTTGTCTCGCTAAGACAGCCTAACACACTTACAACACATGTACATCATTAGTAATCACCTTGCCACACAGGCTATCTGTTACCCTTATAATCACAAACTGTACGACTCAGCCATGAAAGCTTGCATTAGTGCACTCATTTGAAATGCATCAATCATCACGGGCGCGTGTACGATGCTCCCGCCCACTGCGCCCAAACAAGTGGGGACACCGATGTGCCCAGCCGCAGCGGGTGCGGCGACTCCATGATGACCCGAAGCAACCAACCCTGCTCCCACAACTGCCGGAGCTGACGCACCTGCAACGACCATTCCTCCAGCAGCTGGCGAGCCGACTGACTGCACAAACAACGCCGGTCCAGACGAGTGCAGGGAGGCGGAGGTATCTCCACCTGTTGTCGAAGTCGAAGTGGACGGTACCGAGGTGCTCAGTACCCCAACCACGAATGACGGTCGGGGACAGGGTGCTTTTGGGGAAGATGCTGAGTTTCCAACCGCCGCACTGGCTGCCGCCATGATAGTCGATAACGCACGGGATGAAGCAGCCGATGTTGCCGCCCTACGCTTTGCTGCTCTTGCTTCTCCAGGGACATCACTTGACATTAGTGGTAGCAAAGAACGGGGATAAAAAGTTCCAAAACCAAGAGTATCTCTTTTTGTGTTCGAGGAACTTGCGAAAGTGAAGAGAACACTAGGTACATAAAGTCACATATTTTATTACTTGCGCGACACATGTCATAACTTTTTCTAGTTGTTCTTGTAGCATCCTTTAGTTCTGATACTTTCAAATGGCTAGAAATGAGCTAATTCCAGAAATTCGTAATTTGGTTTTAGGCTGATGGGCCAAATTGGACCAAAACTTGTAATATAAATGGCAATCATTCATAGTCAGTCCTACCATATCAAACATGTTTGTAGAAACGGCTTCAAATGCAGAAATTCACGCATTTACAATGTTCTGGCTTTTTCTCGTCTGAGGTCGCAAAATAGGTGCTAATGAGTTTCAAAGTGGCGATGGGCTGGCTCTGGTCGATGAGACTTATGAAATTCTTATTTCTCGGCGTTAGGCCCGGCGGGTCATCAATGTTGATACGGAAGAAACATGAATTGATACGGGAGAAAATTACAATTCCTCAGTCGAAATTTTTGCTGGTGTGAGCAGAACGAGGGAAGAGGATTCAGGCGCCCAGAGCGCTGGATAACTGAGTAAAATACTAGTAGAATTAGTGGGTTGGGTGCTTGCACTGCTGGAACCTTTTTCCTCAGGCTTTTCTTGTTTTTCTGGAAGCATCTGGCTCCTTGAAACTTGTAACCGCAACAACCACAACAATCACAACAAGCAGATTCGTGCTGATAACAGTCTTGTGATGGTTTGATTCGAGTTTCCTTGTTTAATCCCTCTTTGT
>WBZZ01005716.1:55000-85000 GCA_019918135.1 Paulinella micropora
GGAATTTGATCAATCCATCCACTTCCACTCGAACTTCGAAAATTGCCATGAAACCAGTGGGAATTTGATCAATCCATCCACTTCCACTAGAACGTCGAAAATGCCACGAAACTAGTGTGAATTTGATCAATCCATCCACTTCCACTCGAACGTCGAAAATTGCCACGAAACTGGTGGGAATATGATCAATCCATCCACTTCCACTCGAACATCGAAAATTGCCACGAAACTGGTGGGAATTTGATCAATCCATCCACTTCCACTCGAACGTCGAAAATGCCACGAATCGTAAAACCTCTTACCAAATTAAGGTCCCAGGTGACGCTGTAGTCCCGGCGTATAGCCCAGGAGCGACTTAAGACGTCGTTGAGGGAAGGCCCCCCGCCAAGCCTCGGATACCCCCCATCGCCGTCCCCCCGGCGCTATCACTCCATGCTTGAAACGACCCCAAGTACCACTTATAGACCCACCCGTCTATCCATCCCATTCCCCCATTTTTTACCCCCCTTTTGCCCCCCTGTCCCCAAGGTCGTCCCGTTTTTGTCCCGTATCGTCCCCTTGTTGGTCCTTGACTTATGCCCCCCTATACACTATCCATACCTATCACTATCCGACCTATAATCTATGCAATTCCATTACTATCCATCCTATAGGCTATCCAACCTATAGGCTATCCCATTTTACTACTATCCGTCCTATAATCTATCCTCCCCCCTCCCCCGATACCGCTATCCCTCATTGCGTCTTCCAGGTTGGTCCCCCCCCGTGCCCGTGTTGCTATCCGCGCATATATATACATATCCCGATCCACATGCCGAGCGGTAAATGTCTTCCGGTCAGCATTCCGCCGTCTTCGCGTCCCTGCGCGGCAAAATAGAAATAGATTCCATGAGTGACACATTCCGAGTGTACCGTGGCCTTGCTTGCCATATGGGCCCGTTGCCCTTCCGCGGTACCTGTGGGTGTATTTGTATTACCCCCTCCACTCTCCTCTTCTTCATCATTCTTCATCTTTCTCTTCATTTTTTTTCCAGTCTTTCCCTTCATCTTTTCCGCGTTCGTACCCCGTACGCTTACCCTTTGTCAAGCCACCGCAGGCTGAGGGTGAATATCAATAAGTGAGCGTGAGGGTGATCAGTCCGTCAACGTCATCGACCTCGCTCCCCGGCGGGTTAAAATATTATCCTCCAAAGGCTCATATGCCTGGCGTCGCGACCCTGCGCGGAAAAAGAATTGTATCGTCGCGCCCCGCGCGAGATAAGATTATCCATCATCGCGCCCTGCGCAGAAAATCCAGTAAGCCAAAGGGCCGTTAGAGATGGTTGTCGTGTATTTTTCATGCGTTGCTTCCAACCAGCACATGAAAGTACACGATTAGTATCCTGGTCCCTGTGTGTAGCCCATAATTTCCAGAGGGTTGATTTTTTCGATTCCCGTTCAGACGATGACGTCCGTGCCCTCGCGCTCCTGCGCGTACCAAGTGTATACCATACCCTTTTGGATCAAGTGATCCACGGGTATCCTCAGCCGTTTCCCCCGGGCGCACCACCCCGGTTTCGGTCATCATCTTATCTTTTCATTCTTCTCTTTCTCACTCATTTCTCGTCTCTCTCTCTTCCTTTCTTTCTCTTTCTCTCTCTCATCTCCTTCCCCTCCTCGTCCTCCGCTCCGCCCCCGAGGGACGTTTCCTTCCCCTCGATCCCACCTGCGCCGGTGGTGCCCCGATAATCTCAAAGGGCCAGCCTCTCTCCTCCACCTCATCCCAGATGAACGTGGGGATTCGCCGCTCGTCCGTGAGGTCCAAGACCTCCCTAGGCCGTGATTGCACCGTATAGGGCGTGTGGTCCTTGTCATCCAACTGGATGCTGACATCCCAAGTCTCCCGTTTCTGCCCCCAGTTCTCCAGAAAAACTGGACTGCACCGACGGTCCTTTTCCATGTTAGTCCCATCATCGCTCCTCCAGAACTGCATTACTGGGGCAATGCCCACCGCCGCTTTGGACCTCGTACGTCCTTCGACCCTCAATATCCGCATGACCTAGAAATCATCCAGCGTATCATCCGAGACCTCTCTATCCGCAGGTCGCATAAAATAATACTTGCCGACTCTC
This sequence comes from Paulinella micropora, assembly GCA_019918135.1. NCBI lineage: Eukaryota > Cercozoa > Imbricatea > Euglyphida > Paulinellidae > Paulinella > Paulinella micropora. Next base: position 57,112 of record WBZZ01005716.1, read on the forward strand.
CAGCGGATTTTATCTATCTTGGTCGGGTCGACCAACCACTTTTCTGACTGTGGACGCGATCCACCTCCATTCCCCCCTTCTGGTGGTGGTCTCGGACGGGCCGCCTGTGCCCGCTGCTGCTCTTTCTCCTCCTTCCTCTCCTCCCGTCGCAGCACTCCCTCCGAGCTCCCCGGCTCCTCCTTCCGCTCCTGAGTTTCCTCCTTGCCGTTGCGCCCTCGCCTTCCTGGCGCTGTCTCCTGGATGCTCGTTCGTGAGAGCCCTTTTCCAGCTCCGTAATTGCATCCCGTAATCTTTGTTTCTCCTCCTCTTCCGGTTCATACAGAAGCTGGTCCCTCAACCTCGCCAACTCTTCCGCCCCCTGCGAACGAGTAAGCAAAGGTGTCGGGTTGCCCCAGTCATCCGTCGTGCGCGCCAGTGCCTGCGCATCCGTCTCGTAATCCAATAGAAACGGTGAGAACTTGACCAGCCGTCGTACATGCACGATCTGTTCTTTTGCCGTCCGCTGATGGCGGATTTTGTAGCTGTATGCCGCAGTTTGCTGCACCACCTGATACGGCCCCTGCCACTTTTCGTACAACTTCGCCGACACACCCACCGGGATGCTCGAGACGTATAACAAGACCGTGTCTCCCACGTTGAATTCCACATGTCGGAACTTTGCTGTCCCTTGTCGTCCTTCCTCCTCATAGCAGCCTCGCGCTGCTTCCGGACGATGTGTTCAGTCTCCGCTATTGCCCGCAGGCGGCATGCCATCAATTCCGTCGGGTCATATAAAGCCGTGTCCTTGAAGCGATCTGTAGGTGTGTTCAACACCCTTCCATGTACCAGTTGATTCGGGCAAAGCCGAACGCCTCCTCCCAAAGACGAGGAGCCCAAGTTGTTAACCGCAAACGTAAAAGCCTGCACCTCTCCGGCCACATCTTCTGGTTGTTCTGGCAATAGATTTTCAAGGATGCCTTCATTGTCTTGTGCATCCGCTTGATTTTCCCGTTTGCCATTGGATTGTATGCCGTAACGTAGTTCCATTGGAACCCAAAATATGCATTGAGTTCGTTCGAGAGCCAGTTGATGAACGAACTCCCTCTGTCTGATATGATCTTCCTTGGAACTCCGATCCTGCAGAAAACGTGATCGATCAAAGCCTTAGCGGTCGTTTCCTTGGTCTCGTCCTTAGTGGGTACCGTGATCACGTAATTCGACGCCCTGTCAATGGCCGTAAGTATGTACTTGAACCCCCCTTCGCCCGCTTCCGGTAGAGGGCCCACATAGTCAATGTGGATCTTCTCGAAAATGTCGCTCGTGACTTCGTACTGTCCGAGCAAACCCTTGGTTGCGTCATATGGCGTCTTTGCTCTCTGGCACGGCGCGCAGCCGTTGATGAATCGTTCCACATCCTTACTCATACTTCCCCAGTAGAACTTCCTCGTCAGCGACCACTTCATCCTTTCCAATCCTGGATGACTCTGCATGGGACAGTTATGTGCCCCGATCATAATCGCATGCCGTAATGCCGGTGGTACCCATACCGTCCACCTTTCCGGGTTTTCCTTGTGTCTGCCGTCCGTTCCCATATACCAGATCAGCCCATCCGAATATGTGTGCGTCTTTAGCTGCCGCTTCACCGCCTCCGTACGCGTTTCCGGTGTCGGGTTCAACACGTGTTGAATCAGTGCCTTGAATTCCTTCGCCTCGCTCGTCAGACTCCGGAACTTGTCCACCGAAGCAAACTTGATTTGCGTATCCGTCTCCAAGTCCAAAGCCACCCGGCTGGGATGCGTCTTCTCCAACACCGTCACGTCCTCCTGTTCCGGCAACAATGATTCCCCTTCTGCCTTAGGGCTGACCACTACATTGCCGACCATTGGCAACTGCCGCCATGGAGACCTTGGCGTTTCCATCTCCTCCGCCTCTCTTTCAGCGTGCAACGCTGCGTCCCACTCGTACTCTTCGAGACTGTCCTTCGCGCATTTGTCCTCGTGCTCCCCACAGCACTCTCGTGGTCCTTACTAGCCGCCTCATACAACCTGAGGTCCCTCTCATGTTCCTGTTTTTCTCCTCCCCCCGACGTACGAAACTTGTACGCCGCCGACACCTCTTCCGCGTATATAATACCGTTCATCGGCTTCTGGTCTTCAAAATCCGGTTCCCGCTTTATCTGTTCCAAGTCCATGAATCCCCATACAGTCAAGACTGCCGCCGCCGTGGTGAACCTAAATCGCGTCAGGTTCATCACTTTCCGCTTCTCCCCATCCCATATCGGTTTGACCGTGAACACCTCTGGCGCCTGGTGTTGTCGTTGTTCCGCCCCCGTCTTTCCCCGTGATCCCCCATCCTCTGCCGTGCCCCCAGATCGAGACTGGTGATCAGCCAAGAAGTTCTCCTTTCCCTTGATATACTCTATCTGGAAGTCGTATTCCGACAACTCCTGTTGCCACCGCGCCAACCGTCCCGTATGGTCCTGTGACATCAACCATCGCAGGTTATTGTGATCCGTTCTCACTCTCGTTTCCTTCGCCCCCCATAGATATTCCCGCAGCCGCTTGAAGCCCCAGACAATAGCCAATGCCTCCCGTTGTCTGGTGCAGTATTGCCTTTCCGCACTCGACATACGTCGACTAAGGAACATTACCGGTCGAATCGCCCCTTTTCGTCCGCTTGCTGAAGTACTCCTCCTATCGCGTAGGCCGACGCGTCCGTATCCAGAATAAAGGGTGCCTCAAAGTCAGGCAGCCTTAGAACCGTTCCATCTTCCGTCAACGGGTCCTTCATAATCGTTTCCCGCAAATCCTTTATCGCTTCCAAGACCTTCTCTCCCCACTCGTTCGGGTTCGCCCAATCCCCTTTGAATTCCTTCGTGTGTTTCCGTATGGGCTCCGCCCGGTTGGCAAAGTTTGGGATAAACTCCCCGTAATACTGTGCCAACGACACGAACGAATGTAGATCGGATTTGTTCTGCGGTATTGGCATGTCCGCCAGTGCCTCTCGTTTCTTAGCCGCGATTGTGCATGTTCCATTCTCAATATTGTATCCCAAATATTGAATTCGTTTCTGCATGAAGTGGCACTTCTTGGCATTAAGCCGGAAACCGAACGCCTTAATCCGCCGCATGATGTCCCTGAGGTGTTCCATATACTCTTCCACCGAGTTAGAGTATATGATGACATCATCCAAGTATGCAAAGGCATACGTTGACGTGTCACCATGTTTGAAGGCAAATTCCTCGTCCCGAAACTTGCTTCCCAACATCTCGGTCATCGCCTTTTGGAAAATCCCTGGAGCCACCTTGAGCCCCATCGGCAAAACCTTCCAGACGTAAGTCGTCATGCCCACCATGAACGCTGTGAGGTATCGACTTTCCTCGCCAATGGAATTTGCCAGAACCGCTTTTCAGATCCAGAGTGGAATATATCTTCGCCTTCCGCAATACTTTCACCCCTCGTCGCACATCCGGCACCGGTGTTTCGATCTTCTTTATGATCTGATTGATCTTCCAGTAGTTTATGCACATCCGCAATGTGCCATCTGGCTTCGGCGCCATCCGCACCGGCGAGGAGTATTCCGACAACCGCTCCTCTATCAGCCCCTTCTCCAACAATTCCGCCGTCATCTCCCTGGCAATTCTATCCTCGTGAGTCGAGAAGGTCGTCCTATTCCTGGTACCTCCTGTCCCATCTCCCTGTAGAACCTTGCCGTGTGGTGCTTGACCGAACCTCCCTCCAGCGGCCCAAACACTTCCATGTGTTGATCCATCATCGCCAAGACGTCCTCCTTAGACTTTTCACTTCCCTGCCACTGTTTTGCCTGTTCCCGCAAGGCTGCCCGAGCCTTATCCGTTTCCTCCTTGATTTGTTCGTCCGTCGCCTTGCCCGCTATGTCCTCCACCGTGGCCTCCTCACCCTCCCCCTCGAACCCTTCTCTAGCCCGGTACAGGGTAGGCGTTTGCCTCTCCTGATCCGCATATCTGGCCAACTGATCGATGCGTATTGTATCGTATGTGTGCGATGATATACCCCCGAAATATGAGTAAACGCCTCATCTCGGATTGCTGCCAAATCTCGTGTAAGGAGTTCCTCCCGATATTTCCTCGCCGCTTTTCTCGATCCCAAACGACACGCTATAACGAGTTTCTGCGTCCGACTCGGTATAGGTATCGGATTCTGAACCAAGAAATCCTCGATATCATACCACCACATTTCCGTTCGTCTACCCACCGGAAGCACTATCGTGAAATCCCCAAGGGAAATCCGATTCTTCAGCGCCTTCTTGATTCCTGCCACCGAGTCGACCATGATGGGATCGTCCCCCCACTTATCATTGAGGAACTCAATAATTCCCTTCTTCGCCTGACTTGGCTTTGCCACGTTGCATACCACGTACTGTGCCATTGGCAACGTCCTGCCATCCATTTCTTTGTGTTGGTCCCCCAGATTACGGCCATGTATCGGGAAACCGTCCGTGGCCAATATCCGTTGTTCTCTCAAGTGTTCCAGCCGCATGTCACACAATGCCACTATCTGATTTGGCGTCCATTCGTCCTCCGATTCACTCTCCTCCTCCGTTGCCTTGGGGTCCCCCACCGCAAAAACCTCGCATTTCCTACCCCGTTAGCGACTCCAATGTTACCGAGACCAAATATTTAATAATATAATAACTGCCTAACGACTTGTAGAATGAGGAATACCTAACGTAGAAAAGGGACTCCGTACTCTCCAAATGAAGTAACGGAACGTGACTTGACTAAAAATAGATGTAAAACTTGAAACTTGAAGAAAATTAACAGAATATCATAGTAATAATTCGGCCCCGGGCCACGGTCCGGTACGGTATTCACATGATTCTGGATCATACTGATAATATGATCTGTGAGTTTGGATACAACCCCAAGGGATAAATACACAACGAACTCTTATTAAAAGACTCTATGGCTAGAAACAGCCCTAACTCCTACTAGTAGGTGAAATACCAGTAAATAGCTGAGAGCTCACTTCGTTTATTTACGTTGATTTCTACTGGTTTGCAGACTTGGTTTGCAAAGTACGATCTTGGTTGAACGTAGATTGTGAGTAGCTGTTAGACGACACTTGAAGTTAAATGTGCAAAGTACTTGAAGGTGGCTTCAAGTTCAAGTGATTGGTGTTCAAGTGGAAGTCCTGAATTTTCATTTGGGAAAGTCTTTCTGAGCCAAATGGCTATGCACGGCAGTGCACGGCAAATATAATTTTTATGTTCTCTTGACTGTGTTCCCCAAAATTTACCTGTTTTGCGGTTTTCATCATATCGTGGGATAAAAGCCATGGACAAGGGGAAAATAGCAATTGCTGTAAAAACTTTGATTAAATCGTTTGAAGTCATTCCTGGACGAAATCGAAAGCTAGTAAGTGAAGTCGAAACGTCGTGCAGAGGAGAATCTAACGGATTGGTCAAAAACAGTAAAATGTCAACGGTAGTGGTTTTGGCCGCCCGTTAAAGTGCTCAGTTTGATAGATCTTATTCAATATTATTCAACTTATCATCAGTGAGTAGTATTATATTAATCAATACTATTCAATATTAATACTATTCAATGGCAATATTATGCTTCAATATGACATAAGGATGATGATGATGATGATGATGATGAGAGAGAGGGAGAGACTCTGAGAGAGAGAGAGAGCGAGAGCGTGTGTGTGCGTGAGAGAGAGAGTGAGAGAAAGAGAGAGAGAGAGAGAGCGCCTCGGAGAGAGAGAGAGAGAGCCTGAGAGAGAGAGAGAGCCTGAGAGAGCCGCGAGAGTGTGAGAGAGAGAAAGAGTGAGAGAGTGAGTGAGACTCAGGCTGAGAGAGAGAGAGAGTGTGTGTGAGAGAGAGAAGAGAGAGAGAGAGAGAGCTTCGGAGAGAGTGAGAGATGGATAGGAGGAGAGAGGAGAGAGGGAGAGAGGGAGAGAGGGAGAAAGGGGAAAGACATACATACACATACATACATACATACAGACATATACATAGACACACACACACACATACATACATACATACATACATACATGCATACATACATACATGCATGCATGCATGCATACATACATACATACATACATACATACATACATACATACATACATACATACATACACAAGCCATACATACATACATACATCGTACATACATACATACATACATACATACATACATATGTACATACATACATACATACATGCATGCACATACATACATACATGCATACATACATACATACATACATATACATACATACATACATATACATACATACATACATAAATACATAAATACATGCAGGCACATGCCTGCATGCGTACATACATATGTACATACATACATACATACATACATACATGCATGCATACATACATACATACATACATGCATGCATACATGCATGCATGCATGCATGCTGCATGCATGCATGCATGCATGTATACACACATGTCGCGAGAAAACCCCCACCCCTGTTTCAACACATGTCCTCCCAAACCAGCCTACACACCCATTCCCTGGCCTGCACACTGCCCCATCATACCAACCCCACAAATTTCCATGTTTCTAGCCCCTTTCCCACCCACCAACCTGCCTCAACAAAAACCTCCAGACGCTCGAAATCCACCACCCACCAACCAACCCCCACATTCAGTCTACATTCGGCACAACTTTCGACAGAAACCACCTCTTTCAACCAAACAAAAAGCACAAACGCAAAGAAGACCAAAATCCCCATGACCCCACACACTCCTTTCTGCCCTGACGTAGTAGTAGTATAATATCGTTTTTTTTAATACCATTTTTTCGCACCCAAAACGATTCGCTTTCCTATTGTTAGTTTGAACTTTCAATAGGAAGCGCCAAAACAGCAAAATAAAAAAACGAAAATTTTGATGAATACGAAAAAGAAAAATAAAGAAATCTCTCTTACTCTTAATCTCGCTTTTAAATAAAAATAAAAATCAAGCAAAATTTTTTTCCGCTTTACTTTTACTTTTAAATAAAAACATACATAATACAGACACCTAAAGAAAACACCCTAAAGAGCCCCAATCTATAATCTAGATTATAGATTTCACACGAGCACCTGCTGAATAAAGAAAAAATAAACTACGTCCGAAAAACCCTTATTTTAATAAAATAAGTTTATTTATTATACATAAATAAACTTAAGGAGTCCATTTTTGAAAAAATAGACTTTTCTTACAACTCAAGTGGGACAACCCAATTGATAGAACCTTCATCACCGCCAACCTTCTTCGTCAAGACTGAAAGCGGTGGAAAGACGAGAATTTCTTCTTCATCTTTCCCGAGCGAAGCCAGAAAGAATGTTTTCTTCCTAGGATTTTTCATGGTTTCGTCGCGTTCTATCCAAGCGAACGAATAATTCTCAGTTCTCTCCGAGGGGTTGCGAACGAAATATTTTCGCTCAGCATGAAATGAAGTTATTTTTTTCTTATCAAGTTGAGCGAAATCCTTCGGAACCCTAACTAACTTTGGGTTCTTAATCTCAGCAGAGGCTTCAGTTTCAAGTTCCCCCCACGGCTTCCAAAAACCTACAACCACATTCATTATCATTAAAGAGAAACAATAGAGTTAGGTCTTACCACCCCCAGCGAGGTTGATTTCGCCGAGTTGGTCTGCTACTTCATTTGGCTCTCCCATAGTCTATTACACACACCAAAAGCATGTGTAATAGAAATTTCTTTTGAATGAGAGTGGGGTTGAAACCCCTTGGTTTTTAGAAAAACCATTAATGTTGATTTTGTATAAAATTGACATTTGACACGAAGTCTGTTTATTCCGAGTTGCTACCAACACTCTCGGTTCTATAGACTCTGTGCATGTTTCTATCGTGTTCTCGTTTAATACTACTATTAATACCATCATTTACGTATTCGTTAATACCATCACTAGAGTATTTGTTAAAAGAAGCATTAAACGATAAATGTTCTTTTTCAATACCAGCGAGAATTCTATTCAAGACAATAGCGGTAAGTTGGCCACGATTATCATTTTTCCACTTATAGAAATTATCGCGTTCTTTGTTTATTTTTTTCCAATTTCTTTTTTCTCAAGCGAATAAGTTTATCCTCCTCTATTTCATTATTTTCAATAGTCAATCGTTCTAACATCTCATTGATAGCCTCAATCTTAATCTGGTCTGGCTGTTTCTTTTCAATAAGACGCGCAATTTCTTTATCCGCTTTAGAAATTCTTTCTTCGCATATTATTTTACTTTCTTGAGTCTATCCCTTCCTGTTTGTCGTATTTCAAATTCTTCAATCCATTCATTTTTAGTTTTGGTTGCTTGCGGTATTAGAGACATGGTTTCCAATGAAAACCTGTCCAGACAGAATTCTGATTTTCTGTCTGACGCCTACAGACAGCCAGACACCGCGCTGTCTGGGTGTTGCTGGTGGTTTTCACGGAAATAGAATTTCTAGAATTTGATGGGTAAGTATAGACTTACGATAATACTTCAAATACCATTTTTCCTGTATCACTGGTAGGCTTACTGGGAGACGAAACTAATGGGTTCAGCGTAGTCATTGAGATTTTAGGTTGCGGGTTCAATTCCGAAGGATGTTTCGTTTTCTTCATTATCGCCTTTTATTTTTTTTTGCTTATAAATCTAATATTACCTTCGCCTTTTTTGAAGTCCTGATATTCTCTGGTTGAATGTCTTCTCTTTTTAATAATTCTTTTGTCTTTTTTTCTTTAATAACTTCTTTAGTCCTTCATATCTTTTTCTTCGTCAATTGGTTTATCAAAATCAGTCTTCAATAAATCACGTGGACTTACCAACTCATCGTTATTTAATATGATTTTGAATCCCTTTCGTCCCTTGACTTTGTAAATAATTTTGCTGAAAGTCTTACCGCCTTTGGAAAAAACATTCCGTTTGTTTTCTTTTCTCACACTATCGCCAACATTAAATTCGTCTATTAAATTATCACATGTTATCGCTTGTTTATTTTTGTCTCTCCCAAAAAATACATCCGCTGGTTTTGCCTGAATCCCTCTATGGACTTTATGATTATAGGCATCTACTAAGTCTTGAATATAACTAACCCAATCAAAATTACGATTGGTTTCAAATAAAAGGTCAAGCCATCTCCTAATACTTCTTTTAACTCTATCAACAACCGCAAGCGCTCTATGGTCGCGAACTTCAACGACATCATGTTTAATTCCATTTTCAATAAAATATTCACGAGTTGCTCCTTTATATTCTCCACCGCTGTCAGTGGTAATTGACTTTGGTTTATATTTGATTGATTTCAAGGCATAATAGACTTCTTTTGCGGTTTTATTTTTTAATGGAATGATTATTAAATATCGCGAATGGCAATCAATCCAAACAAGCATCCAAGCATAGCCCTTATTGCCTTTCTTGTCCTTTATCTTACTCATATCCGCTAAGTCAAGAAAAACTTGGTCTAATGGTTTATCAACCCATATGGTATTCCATATTTTCGGATTCTTTTTCTGGTGGTGAATTTCAAGTGATTCTTCTTCTTTTGTTTTAACTACTTCTCCTGTAGGTGTGTCCCCGAGACTATTACGATTTTGATTATTAATAATTGTATGTTTATGGTCAAGTTGATTTTCCTCACTCATCTATATTTAGAATTTTAAAAAGCATTTTTCAACATCATTATTTTTTTCTTTCTTAGCACTTGAAGATTGATTGTATACTTTTACACTTACACTACTTGATTCCTTTCCTTTCCCCTTCTTTTGTTTTGGTATTTCTTCTTCGCTACCCTCGCTTTCCCTTTCTTCGCTATCTGGCTCTGTCTCTGGTTTCTTATTCTTCTTCGCTCTCTTATTCTCTACTTTCGCTCTTTTGATTTTCATCTTAGCAATCTTTTCCGCAATGATATCAGTGAAATCAACCTCATCCTCACTCTCACTCTGCTCAGGTGTGTCATCTTGTTCCTTCTCATTAATGATATCGGTTGCTAAATTCTTATTTTCTATCTCTGCTATTTTTCTCTCCATATCTTCATCTTCGCTTTTAACCGCATTTCTATATTGTGCTAATACATTTTTGGCATGTTCCATCTTTCGTTGTTTCGCTTTCGCTTTTATTCCTTCCACAGCACTACCCCAATTCTTACGGCTTGCTTCGGGGGACGGCATTTTTTAGAATTGCGCTTTCGTTTCACTTTCGCTTATTCTAAAAGTATTCTATACTAAGATTAATATATTTTAGTATTTTTAATAATTAATTAATATAATATGTCGCAATATAAATCATTACTAGGCCTTAATGAGTTGGCGGTTGATAGTCTAAATATACTTAACTTAGACTTAACCAATACCAACATAGTGGGCTTAAACACAGACAGTGCCAGAAGATGTCGATCCTGTAAATCTTTATTACACTGACGGCCGATTTGATACAAGGTTATCCAGCAAATCAACTACGGATATCAGAGAAGGAAAAAATATATACTATACATAGCAACGAGTGAGGGACAACGACGAAGTCAAAGCCTCAACTCAACACAGAAGCAATACTTCCAATCCGCACCGAACCAGTTTATATAATTTGATAGACACAAACATATTTGCACAAGCGAGCGGGCAATACTTAACTTACAACGATGTAGAAGGCAAATGGAAGAATACCGCCCTTGGTTCAATTGATACACTTTCAGATGTGGTTATAACCGCACCAATCGCAATGAATAGTTATCTAACATATAATTCAATAAACTGGGTAAATAAAACCTTTCCGATAAATGTTGATGAATTCGGCAATATTAGTATGGGCGATAATTTGAATATAACAGGAGTTAATTTACTAAATACCAAAGATGTTGATGAATGGATATTTGAGCATCAAGATAATAATGATAAAGTGTCAGCGAGTGGAAGTATAGATAGCCACAGCGATGTGACAATAACAGGCTTCCCCGCAGATAATCAATTACTCATTTATAGCACGGGGCAATGGAGAAACACCACACCACCCTTTCTTAGATTAGACGGCACTGCTAGTATGACGGGGGCACTAAATATGAATGGTTATGCTATTTCAGGGGCTTCTACGTATAATGGAATTAATCTCGCAAATCTCGCAGTTGATGGTTCGGTGGTTAAACTAACAGGAGACCAAACCATAGCGGGTATTAAGACATTCAGCAGTATAATAAATGCTAGTGCGGGTATTGATATGAAAAGCCAAAGCATAACAAATGTGAATTTGGTTGATGGCGTGGATGTTTCTGTCTTGATACTTCGGTGGTTAAACTAACAGGAGACCAAACCATAGCAGGGAATAAAAGGTATTTATCAACTTTAGAAGTAAGTGGTTCATCCAATCCTACTACTTTTGATGGTATCGGCATAGCCTTTGATACAAAAATAGGAATGATTGCAGCACAAAAAACAGCAACAGCGACTTGGTATCCGATACAAATAACTGGTTCGTATGTAGAGTTATATTCAGGTAATACTTTAATTATAACCGCAACTGGAACAACATTAAGTTTGAATAACAACAAAATAACAAACTTAGCCACACCATCAGCAACAACGGACGGAGCAAACAAAAGTTATGTTGATACAAAAGACTGGCAAAATGTGAAACTAACAGGAAACCAAACCATAGCAGGAATTAAGACATATAGCAGTGGTGTTGAAATAACGGGAAATTCAATCAATTCAACAACAAAAGGCACATTCATCGTTTTCAATTCTACCAGTAATATCGGCTCTATTGCTAGTTTGGATATGAAAACTGCAACATATTACAACTTTGAAATTTCTGCGAAAAAAATAAGTTTTATTATTGACGGGAAGATTGTTTCGTGGTTTAATGCTACTGGCTTAGATTGTAATAGCAGTCGGATTGTTAATCTAGGAGCACCACAAAATGCGAATGAAGCGGTAAATAGGCAATATCTGGATGACAATTGTGTGAAACTAACAACAGACCAAACCATAACAGGAAGTAAAACATTCAACGGGACGAGCACTACGATAAAATATCTAACTTTAACGAACAATGCCGATTTTAATAATCAAACTATCACTAATGGTGGAAATATAACATATAATGGGGCGAGGATATTAAACCAAAATGGAGGAGATATATTCTTTTCACAGACATCAGGTGATTACCAATATTTCTTATTTACTCTAAATACTGCTACAAGCGGAACCGCGAACCAACGAGGTTATGTATTCACGAATGTAGCATTTGATGCAAAAGGAGCAGGTCTTTATATTTCAAAACTTTTGGATAATAAAAGTGCTTCGTCTGACATTGTCCGTTTTAACAATGCTGGCGGTATGCGGTTTTATGGTGCTTTGGATATGAATTCAAACAACATAACAAATGGCGGAACAATAACAGGAACAACAATTACTTCAACCGCGGGTATATCAACGACGACACTAACGGCGAGTGGATTAATAACGGCAGATAGCGGTTGTAAGTTATCTATTCAAAATAAAGTAGATGGAGGAAATGGGCAAGGTATATTTCTGTGGGATACAGACAACTCAGGATGGGGTATTTATATGGCTCAACCAGGGGCAGGTAAAAGTCTATCTGGAGGGTCTGCGGTTGCAGGCAACGATATTTCAGGCTTTGCTGTAAGATTTAGGTCTGGTTTTGCTTCGACTGATGGTTTTGTGTGGGAAAATTCTAATGAGCAATTGTTAATGTCATTGAATGGGGCAAACGGAACTTTATGGACAAAAGGATTGATAACGGCTAGTGCGGGGATATCAACAACAACGGCAACCGCAAGTGGATTAATAACTGCAAATGCTGGGATATCTGTTGTTAATAGCACGGCGGACATAAGAGGAGAAGCAAGAAGTGGGTCTCATGCTACATCAGTCGGGTTATATGTCACAGCCAATCTTGGAGCATCTTCTGCTGGTGTTGAATTCAGACACAGCAACGGGACACAGGGAGTTGGTTTTGGTTATAATTCAATATATGCTACGGGAAGCAATACCAATCAGGACTTACATTTTTATGCGAGGGGGACTGGAGTAATCTATGCTCAGAGTGATACAAGCATGACGACAGCATCCAGCGGATTTTTAACATTAAGAAAAAGACCATCAAATACGACCAACCCACAAATATTTATGAAAGCAGGAGATTCTTCAGGTTATGCGGTGGTAATGAATACAGGTGGATTATTACATGCTTGGTCGACTTCATTATCAAATGGTGAAAACAATACAGGATATGTTTATTTGGCCGCGGGAGCAAATACATGGTCTTCTGGTTCAGACAGGATATTAAAATCAGATATTAAAACACTAGACTGCGGGGATTGTTGCAATAAACTTATGAAAATAAACTGCTGTTCATATTATTTGAAATCAGACGAAAAAAAACAGAAAAAGAACCACGGATTTATTGCGGATGAAGTAAAAAAAATATTTCCAGAATTTGTATCTGAAAGTTGAATAAAAGCAGACGATGGGGATGGAAACTTTGAAGGTATATCATACACGGACTTCATACCGATATTGGTCAGTGCTTTTCAACACATGGCGGAAAAGGTAGTTAATTTAGAAAAACAAAATAATAATCTCATGCTTATTATAGAAGATCTATCTAAGCAATTAGCAGAAATACGAGCAGTCGTTTTTTCAAATGTCAAATAATACAACTAGACTTCACAGACCCCCGCCTATTATGGATATGGATGGCGAACTAACTCCCGAATTAAAGTCTCGCTGTATTTCGTCAGAGTTAAAAAATGAACAAACAAAATTAGACCATGAAATTAACGATGAGTGGCGATGTTGTTGCTTTAAAGAAAGGACAGATGCAAGATTAATTAAATATGCTGTTCAGATGACAGTTATATGTAGCATAATCATTTTGTGTGTTGTTAGATTGAGCGACCCGACAATCAGTTGTGCTAATGCTAACACGTTTATAGGCGTACTCACGCTTCTTATTGGGATAATCTGCCCGTCTCCAAAAATAAATTAAAAACCAAAAGCGGATAATCCGATCATATTGTCGTAGTGTATTTGTGTTTTAAGATGCTTTGACAAATTATCAATTCTGAAAGAATTACCACATTCACATTGAACTATTTTTGATTCATATATTCTTTTTTTTCGGTTTATCTCATCTTTATTTCTGTCTCTATATTCTTTCCATTTTTGATAGTTGTTCTTTGTTTTTTTCCACGTATTCTTTAAGATATCGTGACACATAGTCTTCATTTTTTTCAAGCCATTCTTTTCTTTTTTGTGCTATTTTCTCTTTGTTTGTTTCTCTATATTTTTTATCTCTTTGTGCTATTTTACCCTTGTTTTGTTCTCTGTATTCCTTTTTAGTTTGACATTCTACTCTTTTGTTTATACAATTTTCTGTTTGTCTTATTATCTCTCCTTCTCGCCTTCTCAGTTGATTTACATTTTCACACGAATAATCTTCAATTAATTCAACGAAGGCATCATTATATTTGACGATTTCAAAAGAAGAAACATAATGATATTTTCCATTCATCCATTTTTTGTAATCAATTTTATGAGCATACAATCGCTTATATAATGGTTGAGCGGTTGAACCGTTTTACACCTGATCGCTTTGATATGACCTAATCGCATATATTTTACCTTGTTTATAATCTGGCATCCTTTTATATCGTTTATTATCGCTATCTTTAAATAATAAATTATCGCATTCATAGGTATGTGTCATATACCACATAGCATCATTTGAGCAAATTAAAGGAACCGCATCATCAAAACTAACACACCAATCACTCATTGGCTTATATACACATTTAAATTTAGTTTCTATTCCTTGCTTTATACAATAAGCACAACTCTCATTCTTTTTTTTGCTTACCCGCGAGTAAAAGTCGCAGGCAGTCCGACCTAGCACAAATCTCCAACAAGTTGGAGATATCATAAACAAGAATATTAAAATCATTTTTTTATATGATACAAAATATATGATGAGTGAGTTCAAATACCAAAAGATTATTTTTCTGAGCAATGATTTTGCTGGAGGAAGCAAAACATTTAATAAAAATATTCAAATGTCATTCACACCAACCAAAATGAATGTTAAGTTTATCCACTATATGAACGACCAGACCGAAACCAAAACCAGAATTCTTTATATGGACAGAATTGGAATTATCGGCACATTTGCGGACAGCACCACAGCAAACATTTCAAACCTCGGTTATAATTTGGGTGTTGTCGGATGGACTGACGGACAATATACATTTAAAGTCCTTGAAACTGACAGCGGAAATATTGATACAGGAAATTTAGCGGGAAGAATTGTTGTGTGTTTGGAATTCGTCGGGTGATATTTATCAACTTCACTGATAAACATCGAACACCAATTTATTTTAAACCATAAAGAAAAAACGATGTTTTAGAATAAGAGAGAGTGCGACAGCACGAAGCGCAATTCTAAAATATCATGGAGAAAATAAACAATGTCAAGGTGAAGCCAGTAAAACAAGAGGGTGATGGAAATAAAAAAGCAAAAGGTTATAAATTATTCAACGAACCTTACGCAAATATATTTCTACTAGCCCGTAAGAAGAGCGGGAAAACAACGGCACTCTTTGAAATACTGAAACGGACTACAGACAGAAAAACCCGTATTGTCATTATTGCTTCAACAATTCACAAGGACTACATTTATAAAGCAATGGTAAGCACTTTAAGAACAGAGGCAACCCGATGGCAATATATACCTTTCTTAAATTTATCGGATGGTAATCTCCGACGTGTCGGAGATAGTGTCATAGACTATGAACTTGTCAAACTGAACAGACAGGACGAGCAACACGAAGGAGAAATCAAAGATGAAGAAGAAATAGAGAAACCACAATTTCTTTATTTTGGAAAAGAAAAGAAACAGAGCGCCGCGGAGGCACCAAAAGAACGACCCAGCAAGTATATTTCTCCAGAGGTTGTTTTTGTTTTGGATGATTTAGAGAGTGGATTAAGAGACAAGTCCGTAAGTGATTTGTTTAAAAAGAACAGACACTATAAATCAAAGGTGATTATGTCAAGCCAGTATTTGAACGACCTACGGCCAGAAGCAATTAAGCAGTTAGATTATTGTTAATCTTTCCAAGCCAGTCTCAGGACAAAATGGAACTCGTGTATAAACACTTAGACTTATCTTTTGACTTTGATTACTTTCTTCAAAAGTATCACGAAGCAACAAAGGAACGATTTAATTTTCTTTATGTTTCAAGTGTTGATGATGAACTTCGCAAAAACTTTGCATACAGCTATGCAAACTTTTCACTTCTATCTTGCTAATCGCAAGATTTCTCGTTTATTGTCAAACATCGAAACCATTGAAGCAACACCGATACTTAAAAAACACACGAAAATGAGCGCCGCGAATGAGAGTGTGAATTTTTTAATATCTTTTTAATTAATTATTTTTCTGTATTATATATGCCAGTATCACCAGTGATAATTTCACAACCATCAGGATATAACATCGGATACAATCCATCAATGCCACAGAAGGGAGGAAAAAAGAAAACTAAGAAGAAGGGATGTGGTCAAAAGGGAGGAAAGATTAACCGGGCTAAGGTCGGAAAAACCGCAATGGCTGTTAATAAATTCCTTCGCGATAACAAGATTATTTCAAAGACCGCTAATGTCCTTGGTGATGTCGGGGTTCCATATGCGTCTCGTATTGGTTCTACTGCTGCAAAACTCGGATATGGTAAGCAACGAGGAGGGGCTGTAAAGTTCCGTTAAATATTTGTGAGAGACTTGTGTTTCAAATTCTAAAATATTAGAAATATTTTTTTGTTAATATAAAATGATCGTAAAAAAAGCAAGGAAACCCAAAGTCCGTCCACCGAGGGTTTATAGAAATAATAGCGGAAGGCCTTATATTATCCAGAAGGGTAAAAAATATTATCTTAATTTTGGTAAGAAAACAAATGACTTAAGCACATTACAAATTGTTAAACTTTTTATGAAATATACTGGTAATAAGCCAAAGTCGCAAAGGGCTAGTCGCAAACCAAGGGAAAAAATAATCAAATCTGATTTCAATCGTCTTGAACATGAGAACCGAAACCAGATACAAAGCAACTTACAAAAGAAATATGAGTTAATACATGATGAGGAAGCAAAGGAAAAGAAGAAAAGGGATGAGATAGAAGAAGAAAAGAAAAGGCTAGAACGAAAAGACGTAGCAGATGCTAAGGAAAGACAAGATATAATGGATAGGGAACACAAAAGAGAACTAGCGGATATTAATGAACGGCAAGAACAAAAAGCCAGAGAACTAAGAAGGGAGCAAAAACTCATAGAAGATGTAAAATATGAAGAAGACCGAAAAAATAGGATACAAGCATTACCACCGCCACCACAATATCAATATATTATGCCACCACAACATGGACAGCCACAAGCACCGCCATTAGGAGCACCGCCACAAGCACCGCCATTAGGAGCGCCGCCACAAGCACCACAATTACCTAATTTAGGAGACGAAGCACAATTGAAAACGAAAGAGCAATATGAGGAAGAAAAAAAGCAAAAGCAGAAAGATATTGAAACACTGAAATTAGCAGGATATACAGATAAGTTCATAAAAAAGATGAGTCGTAAAGACTTACAAAAAGCCAGCCAAGATATTCAGACGGCTATAGTCACAACGACATCTTTAGAGGAACAGAAAAAGTTAGCAGAAGAATATAAAGAAAAACTTGAAAAGGAAGAAAAGAAAGCAGAAGAAAAGGGTAAGCATTTTGAACATTTACAAATTAATCAATTTTTAATCTCTGCATTTTCAAAAACTTATCACCCAAACATTACTATAAAAGAGTTAGCACAGGCTTTAAAAAAGAGACTAGATAGTGATGGACATAAAAAATTAAATTACAAAGACACTTCAAAGTGGATTATTGACATGATTAAAAGGTTTAATATTGATGTTGGAAATGAAAAGGAAAACGTAAAAAGAAAAGTAGCGGATTATGCTAGATATGAAGAGTTTATGGGGTATCTCCAAAATGTTGGAGATGTTAAACAAAAAGGGAATGGAGCGAAGACATTAGAATAATTAATTGATAAGGTATTTTCAATAGCGAAAATAATAAAATACTTAGCCCGCAAAGATTGGAAACAAACAATGAACAAACATGATTTTGTAAGTACTCTAACGAACAAAATGACTATAAACCCAAATGTAGATAAACAAGTTTCAAATGATTTGAATATTGACGAGGGAATGCCCCAACCGCTACCCACGAGCGTCGCGGAGACAGCCATACCCCCGAGCGTCGCGGAGACAACCATTCCCCCAAGCGTCGCGGAGACAACCATACCCCCGAGCGTCGCGGAGACACCAGAGCAACCACAGACGGACGATGTTTATCAACAAACGGGAATGAGTGAAACGAATGAGAGTGTAGTTGATAAATATCGCGGTTTAATGACTAATGAAATAGATGATATAATGAAAAAATATGGATGGTATCTCGGAGCAATAGCCAGTGATGACATTTACAAGTTGAAGCCAAGAAGCAGAAAACGATACGGATTTATTATGAATTTGGACAATCACAAGCAAGCAGGGTCTCATTGGATCGCAGTATGGATAAGTCTAGATAAAGACAGGAGTGTTGAAGTCTATGACCCCTTAGCACTTTATGAACCTACTGAAGACTTTCAACAACAAATGAAACAACTAATAGACAAAAGCCACCCCGATAGTTATTTATTAATGAAGGTTAATCAAGTAAAACAACAATCCAACACCTCAGACACGTGCGGTTGGCATAGTATGAGATTTTTAATGGAGCGGGCGAAAGGCAACCGATTTAAGTTTGCTAGTGGCTATACAGACTTAAAAGAAGAAGAAGCGGAAAAATTAAAAGCACAGAACGGGTATGGATTTGACACCTTTTTATAAAAGATATTCGTAAATCCACACTCTCATTCGTTTCACTCATTTTCGTGTGTTTTACGAATATCGTATCCCATTTAATTTTTTCCAAAATAAAAAAACGATGTTTTAGAATAAGCGAGAGTGAAACGAAAGCGCTATTCTAAAATATCTATATCATGGAGTATAAGGGAGGAAGAAGTTCGGGTATTTACTATATCAACAGCAAAAACAGAATAACTGGCACAGATAGCGACTTTACACACGAAGTCAATATGAAGGGGCTAGACAATCCCACACATTGTAAAATACTTCATATTTATGTGCCGAAGTCGTATTACTCTGTGGCTTCACCATATAATACTTTTACTCTTAGCGAAGACGGGTATGAGGCTTTAATTACGATACCTGAGGGAAACTACACAATGAACAATCTAAAAAATAAGTTGTCGGAGGTGCTAACCGCAGACAGCCCAAATAATTATACTTATGTTGTATCCAGTAATAATACCAACATAGAACCAGAGGATGGCAAATTAACATTCA
Source organism: Paulinella micropora (assembly GCA_019918135.1). Lineage (NCBI taxonomy): Eukaryota > Cercozoa > Imbricatea > Euglyphida > Paulinellidae > Paulinella > Paulinella micropora. The sequence goes on from WBZZ01005716.1 coordinate 76,544, forward strand.
GTGTGTCAGAGAATAAGGGAATTCAACCGCGATTTATATTTGATAGTGATACCCGTATTCACGAGGTAATGGGTTTTGATAGAAATTCAACATATTTCTTCGCCACTGATTTTATTAAATCGCCGAACGTAATTATTCTAACTGGAGAAAAGACTTTATACCTTCAATCGGACTCAGTTGGTGAAGGAGATAATCATGTGCTACAAGAAATATACACAGCGAATGAAATTCCATTTGGAGCCATTATATACGACGGAAGTGGGTCGGAGTATGGTAAGAAATTATCCGCCAGTTCAAATAATGTATATAGGTTTTATCTTACAGACGAAAACGATCAGGCTATAAATCTTAATGGGTTAGGTATTGTTATGACATTGTTGATTTACAGGGAAACGAATTATTTTAATTTATTTACATCATTCTTCAATCTTTTGAAAACCAGATATTCATAAATCCGCACTACCGCTACCGCTCCCGATAATCTCAAGCATGTTTGAGATATTTATGAACATCGATTGTAAGTAAGTTAATATCAATTATTTATTTTTTTAAAAAATAAAATAGATGTTTTAGAATATAGCGAGATATCTCAAATATATTTGAGATTGAAGTGAAATTCTAAAATATCAAAAACAAAAATGCCAACTCAACACGGAGGCGAACTAGACTTTTCTAGAACTGACTACATCAGTGCTTCTTATCGTTTGAATAAACTAACTCCGCGAGAACGTGCTGGAAATATTACTATTACTACCGCAGGAGGGCAAGAAAGCAACTTTGACCTTATCAGCAGGCCATTTAACTTAGCCCGCTCTGTCTTGAGTTTTACTTATACCCCACCAGCAATTGCAGCGAACTATAACAAATGCTATATGGATTGTCTGGCTCCTATTAGACAAATTCAACTTCAAACCCGTAGTGGTGTTTATCTGTGCGATGTAAATGAAGTTGGTAATTTTACAAAGATTGTTTGGAAGGCAGAGACTTCTATGAAAGACTTTCTGACACTTGAAAACCACGATAATGGAAGTGGTTCGGGATGTATGCTTCAAAAGTGTAATGCTTCAACTACATTTCAACCTACTAGCGATGCTACAAGGTTGGCGGCATTGGAAACAGCATTGACACCTTCAGCAGTCGCAGGAAATGCGGCAGGACAAATTGATGCAGGAATTAATGTTGCAAAAGCACAGGTTCAGGCCGCATTACAGGCTTGGATGGGACAACCTTCTACAAATGTTCGCCGACACAATGATACTCTTATAGCAGATGAGACGGGTGTGAGTTCGTTCGTTAATGTTGCTTTCAACGAGCCTAAGTATTTCTCGGGCGGTGCTGCTACTTCTGCTGAGCCTTCTATCAGTGTTAAGATTAATCTCGGCATGCTTTACAATACCATTTTCGCCCTTGATAAGACTATTATGTTTCCAGAGATTTTGAATATGCGTATTGTATGGCAACAGACCCCTAAAATTTATTATTACAATAACGATGCTTTGTCAACGGGTGGAGGAGTGCTTGTTGCAGCCGCTGGTAATGTATCTGTTGCTAATCCTAACTTGTTCCTTGCGGTAGAGACTAATCCCGATGTCATTCAATCAATTCAACAAAAGGTGGCGAGTGCTGAAGGTATGAGTTTTAATATTGATTATCCTTATGTGTATAAAAATTCCATTGCTCAATCCACTACACAAAATATCATTCTCCGCTTTGATAGGGGGCACGGCAAAAGGTTGAAGAAAATTTATCACACACTCTTTCACAACACTGAAAACAAGAATACCGCTTATGATATTGATAACAGAGCAACCGCTAAGACTACCAGTTTCCACACCACACTTGACGGAGCACGACTTCAGGAATTTGAAATATTTCCCGCTAGTTTTGAAGATTATATGTGCTTGAAACCTAAACTTGAAGGTTCTGTTTTGATGAATTCAAATGTGTATCAATACAACTGGTTCTGGGTTGATACTTGGGATTATACCCGCCCGCTGTGGAGCAAAGACCAAAATGAAGTTAGCGGGCTTGACCTTTCCAATGAGCGACGATGGGAGTTCATTAGCACTACACAGAATAATGCTCATCAGCATGTAAGTGTAGCAATCACTCAGCGGGAGGTTCAGGTTAAGGCGATATAATTTTCATTAGTTGATATTTGAAAATCCACACTCTCATTCGTTTCACTCATTCTCGTGTGTTTTTCAAACATCGTAAAAGAAAAAAAAGAAGAAAAGAAAAATATTTATTTTTTGGTATTTAAAAAAACGATATTTTATAATAAGCGTGATATCTGACGATCAGTCAGATTGTGAGCGCAATTATAAAATATCAATGTCTCATCAGAGAAACTTAATCGCAGAAAATCCTGACGGAGAATTTATAAATGTCAGGGTCGGATATGATGGACACGTTGAAACAAATGATTCAAAAACCGCTTTTGGCGAAGCAGTAGTAGGTCAATTAACACCATTATTACAAGAAATCTTTCCATATACCATTAATACTAGGATATGGACAAAAACAGAAACAAAATCATCTGTGTCATTTTTGAATAACATGGCTGAATTGAAAACAACTGCTGATGCAGCGGCTGTTGCTAGTCTGGTAAGTAAAAGGAGAATAAAATATAGAACTGGAATGGGTGTCCTAGCCCGCTTTACTGCTCTATGGACAACGGATGATACAAAAGATTACTATTCATATATCGGAATAGGAAATGAACTCGTTGATAGATTTTATTTTTACAAAGATAAAGCAGGAATGAATATTGCACATTGCAAAGGAAATTCAGCAGTTTATACTGACCAAACAGACTGGGACGACCCGTGCGATGGATCTTCTGCTATGCCAGACTTAGACTGGAGCAAAGGAAATGTATTTCAAATTCAATTTCAATATCTAGGTTTTGATGCTATTAAGTTTTATATTGAAAATCCCATAACAGGATTATTTCAATTAGTTCATATGATTGAATATGCGAATGCTAATACTGGTGTAAGCCTGCGAAATACAACATTACCTTTTACGGCAGTAATTAGAAATGATGCAGCGACTGGAATACAATCTCTTAAAACAGCGAGTGCCAGTTTATTCATTGAAGGAACGAATACTATTAATACCAGCATAACAAACGAAGTGGAAGGAAGTAAAGCAGCAAACACCACTGAAAGTCCTATTATTAGTATAAGAAACAAAACGGTATTTGATTCGGGCGGTGCTAATTTAACAAATTATTCAAATGTTTATCCAACTTTGATAAGTATTACAAATGAAGATACTAAGTCGAATGTTGTCAGAATGGTATTAAATGGAACACTAACTGGAGCAGGTTTTGCAGATGTTGATTCTAAGTATTCAATTGTAGATACTGACACAAAGGCGAGTGCTATCGCAAATGGAACAACAATTTTTAAACTATATGTAAATTCTCAATCAACTCAACAAATCAATCTTAGAAGTTATGATATATACCTATCGCCGACTGATGTATTAACTTTTTCGCAGAAGTCTGTCTCTGCTGGTGGAGGAGGAAATATCAATATTATCGCTAACTTCGTTGAGGATCAATAGATATTTATGAGCAACGAAAAAAAAGAAAAACGATGTTTGAAAAACACACGGGAGCGTTAGCGGGAGTGTGGATTTTCAAATATCAATCAGAGATATTTTTTTACCGCATCTTTATTATTAAAATAAGGTTGTTGAATCAAATATTCAAGGTATGGTTTATCAATCTTAGCAACATCTTCAATTTTCATTTTTTTATACTTACCATATTGAAGAAAAATATCGGTTTCATTTTGTGCTATCTCTTCGCCTACATTAGCCTTTATTTCTGTAATTACAGTCTCTCTCACAACAAGATCTGTTTCCTTAAAAGGAGTGCTTTCTTCCTCCATCATTTTTTCTAATGTAGCATCGAACGGAATAACTACTTTCACATTGTCATCATAATGTTGATTTTGTTTGAAATCAACATTTGGTTTATATTGTTCATAGAAAGAAACAATATCAGGCTTAGTCCATTTAATTGAAGGTTTCTTAATTTCGCTGTCAAGGCTCCATTTTTCAATTTCACTCAAGTAGTCCTGTTTGGTGCTTAGGTCGGTCATCTTATATAAAGATATTTTAGAATTACGCTTCTATCTTGCTAATCGCAAGATTTCTCGCTATATTCTAAAACATCAAAAAAAATTTAAATAAAAATAATTAAAAGAAAACGATGTTCGTAAAACACACGGGAGCGGGGTATCTCAAACAAGTTTGAGATTGGAGTGTGGATTTACGAATATCAATTATATGTATTTTTTTACTTCACTTTTAATGTCAGTAAATTTCTCAAACCACGGCTGTTTCATAACCCATTCAAGGTATGGTTTGTCAATAACCGCTACATCTTGAATTTTCTTACCTTTATACTTACCAAATGGAAAAATATCCCTTGGCTTACCTGCCCGTGCATTTTCAATCATTTGGATTTCGTCAGTAATTATCTTTTTAACATCGGTAAGAGAAAATGTTTCTTTTTTATTTTCAATAGAGAGTTTCTCAAACTTCTCACATAGTCTGGTGAGGGTAGTCATTGGTATATATAGAGTGGTAAAAAAAATTATAGAAAAAAATTAATTAATTGATATTTATGAGCATCGCTTTCATCCAATGTTGAATTTTAAATAAAAATCAACATAACGCTCATTTTCGTTTGTTGATAAACATCGTTTGATATCCGTAAGGGATACTATCATTTTTATTGATAAACTCGCGTCCGCACCATTTATTCTCATTAACTTTCTTTTTTATGTTTATAGTATGAACAATGCTGAAATGGTTAATGTTTTGCTGTTTGCTATTTCGTGATAGATGAATTTTCTTCATTTGAAAATCTCGAACATTTTCAATACTTTCGCCTAAATCCATCTTTTCATATACTTCTGGATTTAGCCCCTTTGAATTCAACCCCTTCCCTCTAAGGTGGTAGTATGTCTTTTTACTCCTTCGTTTTCGTAGCATTCAATTATATGAACACCTTTGTCTTTATGTTTCAAGTCATTCTTAGTAAGGTAAGGGAGAAAGGCTTCATTCGTTGTAAATTCTAACATATACAATTTAGGAGCAATCCATATTCCTCTTATTATCTTACAGCAATCTCCTAAGTCATCTGTTATACCGCCAAGAGATTTATCACCAAGCCTTTTGATTAGTTTGGCAAACCTAACATGCAACACTAGACTATCGGTATCGGTATAATAGAAATCAGCCTCTATTTCTTTATTTGGATTAGCCTCTTTTATGTAGTTATACATAATTCGCCTGCTATATGCTAGAATGAAAGCCCCGTAGTGAGAAGGTTTAGTTATGCTACCTTCAATTATTTCTTCCTTTCTAGGAATTCCTGATACGTGCCAAAGTTTGTTTCCGTCTTTATCTTTGAATTCAACCACATCAGATATATAATTTTTCGTCCAAAATTTCCAATACTCCTCATTTGATTTAATATATTCTGCTTCAGTTGGGATAGGTCGTTGTATCATCTTTCCGTATAACGAATTCATAAATAGTTTGGCCAATAAATATTGCGGTGTGCCTTTTTCGCTATTTTCTTTCGCCTTAAACATTTCTAATATGTATTCTTTAAATACTGGTTCAGCCTCCTCCGTATAGTATCCTTTATGAATTGTTATATCGTAGCCTTCCTTAATCATATCTTCAATATAAACACTTGTAAGCCATTGGTCTTTCATATCCGCTAAATTCCACTTTAATGAGCCCATTTTATTTCTCTGTCCTATTCTTGAATGTAAAATGTCTTTTGGTGAGATATAATCAACATTGTAAATACCGATAGGAAGATTATTATAATCAAATGGTGCGATAGCCAGTTTAATTTCTCCAACCATAAATAAATTAAGCATCGCTGTTGGGTATAAAGATACGACATCCGCATCAACTAAATAATCGGTTAATTCGTCAAATGTGATTTTCCCTGCTAAGTAGTCCTTGTATTGTTTTGAAATAAATCTTTTTTTGCTTGGATATGTTCTTGCTCCGATAACCGCTTTTCTAAACGCCTTCTCTTGTTCAATAGTTGGGAGTCTTACATCCTGCTTACCATAAATCATTTTCTTCCAGATATTGAAGGCGAGACTTGAAGTTGAAATGTATGAAGTTAAATTCACCGAGTGTTTTTCAAATATCTCTGTGTTTATTTTGTCATATAACTCTTTTAACCCCATAACATCGCACTTCAAATATTCAAGACACTTATTTCTTAATTCTTCACTCATTGTTTCCCAAGTAGTTGCCTTGTCGTGGTCAAAATCTCCTTTAAGAGTTTTACATTTCATATTTTCTAAGTTTTCTTTTAACGTCCCTTGAGTATGCTTACACATATCCCACAGTTTGATATTTTCAAATTGTAAAAAAATTATTGAGCCGTTATTAATCATGTGAGATTTTGGTTTAATGCCTCTTCTTATTAATTCCTGTTTAATAAAGTAGTGGTCAAAGTTCGCCCCGTTAAAGCCATCACATATAAAATTGGTGATTCTTCATCTTTATTTCTCTTCTTTCTTACTCCTGCTACTTTCTTGACTGGATTATGAAGCATTCTATTACCACATTCTATTGTTAATTTTTGTCCTCTCTCCAAGACAAAGTCAAGAAATTTAGAAATACAATCAACACCAGCGAAATATTTAAATCCTTCCGCCCCTTGAGTATATCCGACTATATAGCAGTCGTGAATATCAAAGCCGTCAGCAAGAGTGTTATTTCTAAAAGTTTCTAGGTCGTAATGAATAACTTCATCTTTGTTATTAATTTTATCCTTATCAAATTTGGTTATCAAATATCTTCGTCCGTTCTTCAAAATTTTTCTATTCGCATAATTTATCATTTTTGGATTACAAGTGTGTTTTTTGACATAAGTTTCCTTAAACATTTTTCACATTTTTGTTTATATCTTTTAGTTAATCCAAAATAATGGTTGTTCTCTAAATAAATCATAATGTCTGCTTCTTCTCCTATGTTATTCGTGCTTATAGTTTCTCTTGTTAATGCATTTGTTATTTCGTATGTCTTCCCTTCCTTTATCAAAGTATTAAGGATTTTTACGGCGGTAGAAAATGGTATAGGGCAATCATTAGAAAGATTGAATTGTTCTCTAATATCATTACATCTTTTTCTGTTAATGAGTGGCATATTAAGAATGTCTTTACAGAGAAAGAATAAACAATTATTATTCTTGCTAGCGGGAGATATCAATATATTTTCATCCGATATTGTTTTTTTACATTTGTTTTTTCCTTCATAACAACCGCCTCCGTTTTCTTGAACTACTATTACCTTAGCGTATTCAATAATCCTGTCATAACCTAGTCCAGACGCTTCAATATTGCTTATGTTAAACTCATTCAACATTTCAATAAAATCATCATAGTTTTTTATTTAAAAATAATCAAATGTTTTCTTTTTATAATATCTATTTAATTCTTCGTGGTCTGTTATGTATGTTATAGTGATATGAACATCAGCATTTCCTGTCATACAATTTCTTTTCGCATCTAATGGTATAGGAAGTAGAACCTCTCGCTCTAATGCGTCAGTATCATAAAAGTTTATGTCTAATCCTTGCTTCTCGTATGTAAGAGAGTTTAATCTATTGTCACGCCTAGATTTTAACTCTACTACTTTAAATTCCCTTTTGTTTTCTCTTGTTGTAGTTTTCTTCAAATTCGCCCTTACCTTCGCTAGTTCTACATTTTCCTTCGTTGGTCTGGGCGGTAATGGTGGTGGAATATTTTACTTTTATATTAGTGAGGATATAAAAATAATGAAAATAAATTAAATTGTTTTACCTTTTTATATATATAAGATTGTCTTACCTTTAACATGAAATTCATAATAAAAAAATCATTTTTCGTTTTTTTGTTTTTTTATACTCCTCTCGCCTTCATTTCTTCATATTCTTTAAGTTTTCTGTTTCGTTCTCTTAATTGCTCCTTCCTCTTTTGATTAATTTCATCCTTATTTCTCTTATAATATGCGAGCGACGTTTCGGAGTTAGCCTTTCGTTTGTCCTCAGGTGTGAGATATTTCTTGTGTCTCCCCATATCTATATTATAAGTAATATAATTTTATTTCTTTAAATGGTTTTACATTTTATTTTTATAACATTATTATAACAAATCACGAGTGATTTTTATAATATCTTTCCATGTCATCGCTTCTACGAATTATACGAATAACTTTATGTCCTCCTATCATAACCTCTTCTTTCTCTGCGAAGTGGTCTCTATGAAAGTAAGATTTTTCGTGTTGATATTTTCCATATATACCTATTACCTTACCGCATACACATGTGTATTTCTGCTTTCTTCTTTCCTTTACATATTCCGCTCTCTTCTGTTTTCTGAGTTGATTGTAATCAGTATTCCTATTATCTTCTTCATATTT
>WBZZ01005716.1:90000-92500 GCA_019918135.1 Paulinella micropora
TCTCTTGCGTCTTGTTTTCAGCTCGTCCGCGCCCGACTCGCCAAGCGATGATTGTTGGAATGAAAAAGAGCTGCATCTCCTGCATGACGCTCAATCAGGTCCTACGAGAGGAGTGGTTTCTGAACGTCCTGCGTTTGCTACCTTCTGTCGTCGTCTGTATCATAACCTAACCTTTTTTTTTTTATTTTTTTATTTTTTTTTATTATTTTTTTTAAATTTTTTTTAACTTTGTAAGCAAGGGTTTTTTAACAGGTTAAAAAAAAGAATTTTTTAATAATAATAATAATTATTACGTTCTGTAAAAAATTTAACAGTGTAAGCAAGGGTTTTTTTAACAGGTTAAAAAAGGAATTTTTATGATAATAATAATCATTATTGCCTTCATGTAAAATAAAATTGTTGTCATGAAAATAAATAATTATTATTGCTTGACTTTATAAAACTGTTGTTATGAGTAAAAAGAATTAATGGAAACCACACGTGCTGCGTTTGGCAGAGCCGCTCTCATCTGTGCACCGCTTGTGCGTTCCCGAGTGTGGAGTTCGACTCCAACTGGCCGCAAGTACGACGAGTATAGCGACTTTGCATAGAAGTCACATCTAGAAGACAACCGCTTCTGCCCTTCCTTTCACGGCAGGGCAGGTACAGCGAGTCCCAGTGTTGCCCATTTGAGATGATCGTGAGCTGACACTGTTTTGCGGATCGTTTTTCACGGCAGGGCAGGTGGAGTGAGCCCCAGTGTAGCCTCTTTGAGATGATCGTGAGCTGACACTGTTTTGTGGATCCCTTTTTATTTATTTATTTATTTATTTATTTAATGCAAGTAACCAAACCACCAACCCACCCTCAACCACAAACACCACCCTGCCCGTGTAATAGTTGGATCTAGTGTAATAAAATGTATCAGAGAATCGCTAGAGACGCATGGGTAGTTTTAAAGGAGACCGAGCCGTGATTTGAACATTTCCACCATTCCAAACAATATCGGAAACATGAACGTATTAAAACAGTGCTTGCATAAATGTGATGGGGCATGGGCGCTGGGAAAGATATTTACCGTAAAACAGGGAGAACGCTGACGAACTGTGACCGTGAGTTTTTAATAATGAACAACTAATCTAACGACGTGAAAACTGAGGAATAGCATAGTAGACGGACTCCGTAATCTCCAAGCTAAGGATGACCAACAGACCGGACTGGAACATTATACATAAAGTAATGCCATAGCAATACCGGGTTGGCATACTAGTATATAATGGCATCTCCCCCTCAAGCGTGCCATCGTCAACAGTTGTGGAAAACCAAGAGTGAGGTTGAGATCGAGTTACTCGGGATAGATGGGAGGAGTTGGAAAAGTGGGATGCGTACATCTAGAAGGATGATGACTCAGACTTCATAACTTAGACTGTAGAACTTATTCCAAGGGGCCGGGTGGTTCTGGACATGGGATTTGATGTAACTGAGGAGCGTAAGATACCGTTTCTCATTCAAGTTTGAGATGAAATCATGAGTCAGAGTTCGTGCATATCGTTCAAGTTTTTATTCAAAAGCGTTATTCGCATAGAATTATGATATTTCAGTTTATCAACTGAGTAGTAGTACTAATAATTTTGTCTTAAGTTAGACTGATCAGTGCAGCCTGGTAGTTATTAATTATATTAATATTAATATTATTATTATATATATAAATATATATATATATATATATATATATATATATATATTTTAATATTAATATTAATATTAATATTCATATTCTTCTCACGTATTTTTCAACATTGGAAAAGTTTGACTTATACTAGTTATAGCAAAAGTTAAACCTATAAAAAGTTTGACGTATAAAAAAATTTGACGTATAACTAGTATAAAAAGTTTCACCTATGTAAAAAACTTTGACTTATTATAGTTTGACCTATATTCAATATTAATATAAAAAATTTAACGTGTCAAAGTTTCTATATCGGTCAAAGTTTCTATATCAGTGTCGAGTATATAGGTAAAAGTTTTTATATAGGTCAAACTTTCTCAAGTTCATTGTTGAAAGTGTGGCTAAAATGAATGTCGACAGTATTAATAATAAAATAAAATAAATAAAGTGCTGAGAAAACGTCGAAACCGAATCAATTTTTTTATCAACTTTTTTTAATTGATATTAATATTACAGAAAACAATTCATATGGATGAGTAAGATTTAGAACCGTCGGGGGCCGAAGTGGCAAGGTGACCAGATGACTCGTGACTCGTAGGGTCAGAACGAAGTAAGGAACAAAATGAAAGGGGAAAAAAAAGGGAGGAGCTGGGGAAGAGAAAGGAAGCCCAGAAATAAGAGGTGAGTTAACATTACTGACTATAGTCAATACTAATAATAATTATTACTAGTTTCTAATAGGGTACCAGGTAAGCTTAACAGTGACATTAATTTTACTAGAACATGCACAATGATTCACAACGAGCATTAGTAATGATATCACAGTTACAATTACTATGTAAGCCTTATCTG
>WBZZ01005716.1:100000-102500 GCA_019918135.1 Paulinella micropora
AACTACCAACCTAACCTTCCTGCATGCCTACCTAGGCCTCCTCACTACTTACCTGCCTAACCTACCTAACCTACCTAACCTACCTAAGCCTCCTCAGTACCTACCCTACCTAATCTACCTAACCTAATATACCTTCCTAACCTACCTAGGTCTCCTCACTAACGACGCGTTGCCGAAGCTCCGGCTCTGCGTGTTCGTGTCGCACCGCTGGACCCGCTCCGCGCGAGGTAGATAGACAGACAGATAGACAGATAGACAGATAGATAGATAGATAATAGATAGATAGATAGATAGGTAGGTAGGTAGGTAGGTAGGTAGGTAGGTAGGTAGGTAGGTAGATAGTAGATAGATAGATAGATAGATAGATAGATAGAGAAGAAAATGTTAGTTTATGTTTGTTTGAATTTTTATTTTATTTTATTTGTTTAAGATATTTCGATTTGTGCGTATGTGTAGTTATGTATGCATGTTTGTATATGTGTGGTTGCGTAATCATGTTTGTATGTATATATGTAAGTATGCATGTAGATATTATTATGTTATGGGCACGTACGTTTGTATGTATGTATGTATGTATGTATGTATATTGTATGCATGTATGTCTGTCTGTATGTCTCTGTATGTATGTATGTATACATACATGTTTGTATGCATGTAGCTATATATGCGTGTGTATTTACTATGTACGTACGTACTCGGTTATGTCACGACACACTCGACTTGTCTAAGTTGGCGAAGTCGCTGTCTCAGCCGTAGTCATGGGTTTCGCGCTATTGATTTTTTTAACTGCCACAACTTTTTAGGCCACCCCGACCACGAAGACAATTCCAAATTCCGCCTGCTCCTTGAAGGCGTGGAGAGATTGTGCAAGCGCATGGCCCCAACACTGCCCCTGGAGAACGTTTTCCTGTGGACGGACTACTCCTGCATCAACCAAGACAGCGCTCCAGCCAGTGAGCTGGACAACCTCCCGGGCATAGTCCCACGAATGCGACTTGCTGTTCACGCCCCTGCCTGGAGAATCGGATGGCATCTCCGATGGCATCGAGGAAAAAAACACTGACACTATCGCGGACTACTACAACGCGGCGTGGCGACCGCTGGGTGACACTTGGGACGGGATCCTACATAGAGCGAGCTTGGTGCCGTCTGGAGATGTTCTTGGGCACCACACAAAGCTGCGACTGGGGGCTACCGGCGAGCTCAAACCCCACCTGAAACTGGCCACTCGCAGCCCTCGGCCTGGACCGCCGTGTGCATTTCCTCTACTCACAGTACGAGTCCGAACGCCTTCTTTCGCCGTTTATTCTTCCTCCGCTACAGAACTCCTACTTTGAGAAGTACAACCCCGTGACAGGAAAGCTCACGAAGGAAGAGGACAGGCAGGTCATCCAGCGTCTGGTGGACAAGCTGCTGCCCAGGGTGAAAATGGTGCGGGAGGGGTACGAGGGCCAGCGCAAGGCAGCAGGCCAGCGACATGGCTTTTGGCAAGTACACTTACCCCACCGGGGATGTGTACGAGGGCGACTGGCAGGCCGACCAGAGGCACGGCAAGGGCAAGTACTTTTACGCCGACTTGGATGTGTACGAGGGCGACTATCAGGCCGACATGATAAAGGGCAAGGGCAAGCTCACTTACGCCGACGGGGATGTGTACGAGGGCGACTATCAGGTCAACTTGAGGCACGGCAAGGGCAAGTTCACTTACGCCGACGGGGATGTGTACGAGGGCGACTATCAGGCTAACTTGAGGCACGGCAAGGGCAAGTACACTTGCGCCGACGGGGATGTGTACGAGGGCGACTATCAGGTCAACTTGAGGCACGGCAAGGGCAAGTTCACTTACGCCGACGGGAGTGTGTACGAGGGCGACTATCAGGCCTACATGATGCACGGGAAGGGCAAGTACACCAATTTAAATGGAGAAACCGAGTACGACGGGATGTGGGTTTACGGCGACCGGGCCGGGTAAACTTACAGAGACAAGTATATATAGATGGAAAGATAGATAGATAGATAGATAGATAGATAGATAGATTAGATTAGATTAGATTAGATTAGATTAGATTAGATTAGATTTAGATTAGATTTAGATTTAGATTTAGATTTAGACTATATCCGATAGATTATATTAGAGTAGATTAGAGTAAATTAGAGTAGATTAGAGTAGATTAGAGCATATTAGAATAGATTAGATTAGATTAGATTAGATTACATACGATTAGATAAGATTAGATTTGATTTGATTAGATTAGATTAGATTAGACAGGTTGATAGGTAGAAAGATAGATAGATAGAAAGATAGATATGTGCATACAAGAAGCTTCTATTGAGCCATAATACCTATCTTTCATTCATTCTACATTTATCTATCCATCTATCTATCTATCTATCTATCTATCTATCTATCTATCTATCTATCTATCTATCTATCTATCTATCTATCTATCTATCTATCTATCTATCTATCTATCTATCTATCTATCTCTGGAGGGAAATC
>WBZZ01005716.1:110000-112500 GCA_019918135.1 Paulinella micropora
TGGCAGAGATAGTATTAGCTACCTTGTTTACAAGAGACTTCCCACCGCTTTACTTTTCTTACACAAACTCATTGTCAAGTGTTGGACAACTGACGTAGCTAATAGCTGGGCCCAAGCTGCTATCTCCCTCCTTCATAAGGACGGCGATCCACTTCAGGCCTCAAACTATCGTCCGATTGCTCTAACAAGCTGCTCGGGTAAGGTATTTTTCTCTTTGTGGTCAAAACGCCTAGAGAGTTTTTTGCTAGATAACAAGTACTTTGACAGAGCAAAACAAAAAGGTTTCCTCCGTAACGTTGCAGGATGCCCCGAGCACATTGCTACTACAAAAGCTACCATCAGAAATGCAAAAGATCACTATCGCCAACTGGTCATAGCATGGATTGACCTACAAAACGCTTTTGGAAGCGTAAACCACAACTTGATCCAGTTCGCTCTCTGGTGGTACCACGTGCCCCCTATGTTTGCTCGCATAATCTTTTTATACTACGAACTCTTAGTAGCCACAATCGAAGGGAAAGATTGGTCATCAGAACCCTTTGTTTTTGCTGTTGGCGTTTTTCAAGGATGCTGCATTTCTCCTCTCCTTTTCAACATAGTTTTCAACCTACTCCTTGACCTCCTATCGTCCTTGACCAAAAACAACGGTTATCATTTCAAGCATAAGACCTCAACAGATGAAGTCATCGTGCACGAAGCTGCTTATGCTGACGACCTCAAACTACACTGCCGATCCCCGAAACACTGTCAATCGTCCATCAACATGATTGACAAATTTCTGTCATGGTCCAGAACAATGGCCGCGAAACCGCCCAAATGCAAAAGCCTTGCTTTCAAATACTGGACTAAAGCCGACGACCATAAGGGTCTCAAACGATTATTGCCGATCTCGTTCCCACCTTTCGACCCCGCCCTTACTATTACTGGCAAACCGATTGACTTCATCGCTGACAAGCCTTTCAAAGACCTCGGATGGATTGTCTACCATGACCTCAGCGAAAACGAACAACGTGCAGCAATCCAAAAGAAGTTCATTCTTTCTATGCAAGCCATCGATAGCTGCTCGATCAATGGCTTTATGAAACTGTGGCTATACCAACACTACGCTGTCCAGTCACTTGCCTGGCCATTTCTCACTTATGACCTCTGCTTATCTTTCGCCAAAACCCTTGAGAAAATTGCGACCCGCTTCCTCAAAAAATGGGCCAATATCTACAAAAGAGCTCTGGTCTCTTGCCTTTACCGCCCACGCTCGAAATTCGGTCTACAGCTCCAATCCATCGTCTCTTTTTACCAGCGACTTCAAATCAACCGTGCTCAAATGCTGAAGTACTGCCCAGATAAACACCTCTCGTCCATTTATGCGATGAACCTGATGAAACACGAAACATTTCGAACTATCTGGAAACCAGAGCCTATGCTCGAAAAGCTTGAGGCACAAGTTGATTTTGAATTCAAACATCGAGGCCAATCCGATCATCTCGGACTTGGCCATGGTCGCTACCCAAAAGAACATTCCATCACAGACCGCAAAGACAGGGTTTTAGAATTTGCTGCTGAGACAATACTTGAGACAACCACAGTGCATGACATGGACAAAGCCATGCAAGGGTGCTTCCTTCGTTTTGAAGACGCATGCCCCTTCGACCTCTCCTGGGCTCGCCTCATCGGAACCCGTAATCCCCGTTTAATCTCTTGGGTCATCAACGCAAGCACAAACTCGGTTATTACCCCCGACCTTAGACGTCTGTGGGGAATCATTCCCAACAACAAGTGTGCCCTCTGTTCTGGTCAAGCACATCTATGCCACATCCTCTCCGGTTGCCATGTTGCCCTCAAACAAGGCCGCTATACCTGGCGTCATGACTCTGTGCTCTGCACTATTGAAGCTCCCCTTCAAAAACACATCGAGAGCCATAACAAACGCTCCCCTATAGACCAAAATGAATCAAAGTCTATGTTTGTGAAAGAGGGCGAGCAGAAGCCTAAGGGACAGTCATTTCATCGACCATCCCTGCTTGACACTGCAAACGATTGGCAACTCCAAACCCAATACACCGGTTCTGAGCAAGCCTTTCCTGTCCACATTTGTGTCACTGACCTCCGCCCCGATATCGTTGTCTGGTCACTGTCTACCAAGATATGTATTCTGATCGAGCTAACGTGCCCGGTCGAGGAAAACATCCTTGACGCACGAGCCTACAAGACCAACCGATACAACAAGCTCAAATCTCAAATCGAGGACAACGGATGGACCTGCCACCTTCGACCAATCGAATGCGGGGCTCGCGGCATGGTATCGTTCTCTGTTCATCGATGTTTCCGCGCCTTGGGTTTTTCCCATCCCCAATCCAAATCCCTTTGCTTCAAGCTATCCTCCTGCGTAGCTCGTTGCTCTTTTGCGATTTATCGCTCCTGTGCAGTCAAAAATTGGACTAATCTTCCTCTAGTCCGTATTGGTGACTGCATTCCATCATAGCCGTCCAGTGTTGCATAGCCC
>WBZZ01005716.1:115000-175000 GCA_019918135.1 Paulinella micropora
TCTATCTATCTATTCTATCTATCTATCTATCTATCTATCTATCTATCTATCTATCTATCTATCTATCTATCTATCTATCTATCTATCTATCTATCTATCTATCTATCTATCTACGAGCTCAAATCTCAAATCGAGGACAACGGATGGACCTGCCACCTTCGACCAATCGAATGCGGGGCTCGCGGCATGGTATCGTTCTCTGTTCATCGATGTTTCCGCGCCTTGGGTTTTTCCCATCCCCAATCCAAATCCCTTTGCTTCAAGCTATCCTCCTGCGTAGCTCGTTGCTCTTTTGCGATTTATCGCTCCTGTGCAGTCAAAAATTGGACTAATCTTCCTCTAGTCCGTATTGGTGACTGCATTCCATCATAGCCGTCCAGTGTTGCATAGCCCGGGCTAGGTCCCTGCGGGGGTTTAGGCCTCATACAATGTCATCATTGTAGCTTGCGCAAGCTTACGGTGCTCAAAACACTTGGACTAACGGCTTCCTTTTCTTTCTCTTCTTCCTTATCCTCCCACTCTCCATTCCTAGATTGCCTTTTTCTTCAAAGTCCTTCCTCTTCTTTTTTCATAACACAGTCTACCCGTGATTCCCATCCCGGACACATGCACAGTACACAAATTATTGTTTGATGTGAAACTGCGTTCCTTTGCAAGGACTACATTCCTTTGCGACATCTCATCTATCTATCTATCTATCTATCTATCTATCTATCTATCTATCTATCTATCTATCTATCTATCTATCTATCTATCTATCTTTCTATCTATCTATCTATCTATCTATCTATCTATCTATCTATCTATCTATCTATCTATCTATCTATCTATCTATCTATCTATCTATCTATCTATCTATCTATCTATCTAATGGGTGCCATCTGTCGACAGACAGAGAATTAGGGGATGGTGTGGGTGTGCTGGGCCCGTGGTGGGGTGCCTTATGTGTGCCTAGCCATACGCCTATAAGTCATATGCCGAAATAGCGACGGGAAGCACAATCCTGTTCCCTCAGGGTGCCCTTTCTCGCTTGTTGAGCCCGGAATAAAACCCACAGTGCTCTGTCGGTTTATACTTGACTGTCGAACAGTCTCGAAACTCCATCTGCTTACTGGGTCCTCTGTAATGGAGGTGGAAGCTGGTTCTGCAAGGGGCGCTTATGGAACGAGCCCTGGCCCCGCCTGGTACTAGGGAGATTTGGTATCGCCTGTATCAGTCCCTTCCGTGCAAACATCACGGCTTAGCTGGGCATCGGGTTAATACTTTACCCACAGACTTCCTTGGTCGACGAAATCAGAAGCTCCTTTTTTCTGACATTAGTCGATATCTCATCTATCTATCTACCTATCTATCTATCTATCTATCTATCTATCTATCTATCTATCTATCTATCTATCTATCTATCTATCTATCTATCTATCTATCTATCTATCTATCTATCTATCTATCTATATATACATATATATATCATATCTAACTACATATTTAAGAACAGAACCAGCTGAAACACATTCGACACCAGATGTGTCTCTCTCTCTCTCTCTCTATATATATATATATATGCTACAACGTAAAGAAAAGGGAAGAATTTCTACCTCAAATTTTGGCAAAAAAATAACGTATTTTGCAGTGAAAAGACTAGGGAAGAATTCCGGCCACCCAAAGTTTTGGCATGGATGAATGGAGGACAATCCCCCCCGCCCTTGCTAGCTTTACACTCGACCGTGGAAACGAGATATTTAAGCGCGCTTTGCTGCGCTGTGCGTACCTGTATGTGCGTATGCGTACCTGTCGCATTCAATCATATTACCAGTATTATTTAATTGTTTTTGAAATATTTTTCACTTATTTTTCTTTGTTATAGATTATATTCAGACAGATGTGGGGCACATGTAAGGATGTCTTCGTGTTTGGCAGATGTTTCTCTGTCGTATTTCACAAATTCGTTCTTCACCACACGGGAGTGGTGGGGGGGGGGGGGGTGGCGGGGGGGGGGGGGGGCTAACGCAACGAAAAGACCCAAAAAGATACAAAAGAGGCAACGGTGCCACTGGGGTACAAAGTCCTGACACTACCCCACTGCCAGCCGCGCAGTACCCTAACGCAACGAAAAGACCCAAAAAGAGACAAAAGAAGCAACGGTGCCACTGGGGTACAAAGTCCTGACACTACCCCACTGCCAGCCGCGCATGCTGTGATGCATGGTGTGATGCATGCATGGATGGAGGACAATCCCCTAGCCCACTACTAGCTTTACACTTGATCGTGGAAATGTATGTATGTATGTATGTATGTATGTATGTATGTATGTAATGTATGTATGTATGTATGTATGTAATGTATGTATGTTTATGTATGGTATGTATGTATGTAATGTATGTATGTATGTATGTAAGTATGTATGTATGTATGTATGTATGTATGTATTAGCACCACCACGAACAACAACAACAACAATAACGAAAACCACAACAACGACAACAAACTACAACAACAACCAACCAACAACACCAACTACAACAACGACTACTGTAACCACCAACAACACCACCACCACCACCACCACCAACAACAACAACAGTTGCTGTTGTTGTTGTTGTTGTTGTTGATGATGATGATGATGATGGTGATGATGCACCACAACCACAGCGACCATCACCATCATCACCACCACCACCAGCACCACCACTACCAGCAGCATAAGCAACAGCAACAACAACAACAACAACAACAAGAGCAACAACAATAACAATAACAATAACAATAACAACAACAACAACAACAACAATAACAACAATAACAACAATAACAACAATTGCAATAACAACAATATATATAACACATGTACAAGTACTTTTTTCATTAAATTGATCCGTTTGTTTCATTGTTTTAATTTGCCTGAATGTTTTCGTTGCTCCGGACCAGTTCAAGATTTTCCTTTTCGTTTCCACCGCTACTTGTAGTGTGTTTGATTACGTCAGTTCCGAAAATATGTCATAAAAATCACCTGCTTGAGCCAAAATTGCAAGGCTGCACTGTTTTTCATTGAATCAATGGCTGAAACTGCCTTTCATAACGTTTTTTTCACGTTTACCCGTTATTCCTATTTCGTTTCCGACGTTACCCGGAATTACCGTTACCTGGGTAGTTTAATTTGTCATAAGGACGGATAGATCTAATTCCACTTAATTTAGTGATACAGTGGACACTATACTTTGCCACTCTAGTGGCAGTATTAACTTAATCAGTCTTAGTAGAAATTTCTAGATAAGTAGGGACACAATCATTATATTTCAAATCTTCCCTCCACCTTGTTTGAAAGTTCCGTTACGCTTATCTTAGTTTTGCGACGTGTCGTCTGTAGTTGTCAGAAATCACTTTATTGAATTGCCTTCCCTTACTTTGGTTACTGTATTAGAGACACAGGACCGGTGGACTCTGAAAGGAGTCGGTAAAGGCCTCTCTAAATGAGCATGCTGAGTTGCTCAAAGGTTATGAGCCTTGAGGCAGATAAGGGAGTCAGCTTCTCACTGAAGCAGACGTTGAGTGCAATACCCATCTTAGAGGGAAACAATAGAGGTTACTCTGACTTTAGGTACAAGCTAGAAAACTATGCTAGAAAACTATGCTGAAGGCATTAGTGCCTGGCACGGGGAATATGTGAAGCTAGCCTTCGCCAACCCCGCAAGAGCAAAAGTTAAGTATCCCTATGACCACGCTGAGGCGATGGATCTAGAGGAGAGGGATTTGCCAGAGGAGCCGGAGTCGGAGGACACATCGGACACAGAGTCAGAGACAGAGTCAGAGGCAGAGACACAGTCAGAAGAACAGAATAAAAGACAGGGTACTGTAATCCATAAAGTTAGGCCACGCACGAGAGTTACAATAGAGAAGCCTAAAGACTGGGACAAGATGGATAAGGAGAAGAAGATGAAGTGGCGAGAGAAACACGCGAAAAAGCAGAAGAAAGAACTAAGAAGACAGACGAAGAGAGCACACTCCATAAGAGTGAAAGCAACACAGAAGAAGAAGAAATATTACGAAAAGATGCGTGCCTTGCAGCTTGTGCTTTCTGTTGCCTTTTCACACACCCTTGTTGTTCAGTACTTAAGAACTAAGACTCCCAATGGCCCGATAGAGACGATAGAGTTAGTCAGGGCCAAGTTTGGTTCGGTGGGAGGTGTGCACAAACATCTCAACGCGGAGAAGTTTGAGCACATCTACCCAAAACCAGGGACTAACGTAGACACCTGGTTAAGCTACTACCTCGCCTTCAAAAGCGAGGTAGAGAGCTTACGAACTCATCCCTTTGAAGAAGAAGAGTTAACTCGTAAACTGCTACAAAGGCTGGCTAAACACCCTGCTTTTGGTAGCGAGTACGAAGCTAACTACTTCAATCTTCCAGCTAACCTAAGACCTAAGCATGACGACCTAGTTGAGAGTGCGAGGGATAAGTGGGCGATATGGAAGAAAGGGAAGGGGCGTAGGGAGGAGAGCAGAGACGACGACGAGAATAGGAGACGTAGGAAGCAGAAAGGACAGGAGACAAACCATGATGGATGATATGGATGACGAAAAAGGGGGTGGGGGTAAGAAAGGTAAGTTGAGAAAGAAGAAAGAATGGTGGCTAAAAGTCACCTGCTATGCATGCGAGAAGGTAGGGCATACAAAAGCGTATTGCCCAAAACTCAAGAAGAAGCCCCAAAAGCAGGAAGAAGAAGAGAAGACTCCCTACTACTAGGCCTAGGCCTTCGATTTAATGAAGTTAACAATTTAACCTCTGGTCATCCATACAAATCGTTAGCTCAAGAGCTATCGATTTAACTAGATGGTGATCTACGTCTCAAATTATTAAGGATAATGAAAAATTATTAAAATATAAAAAAATATTAAAATAAAATGACATAGATTGAAAATATTAAAATATAATAATAGTGCTTCTCTGTCAATGGCTGATGCATTTCTGCACATGCGCCTAAAAATATAATAATAATAATAGTAATAATAATAATAATAATAATAATAATAATAATAATAATAATAATAATAATAATAATAATAATAATAATAATAATGATAATAGTGCTTCTCTGTCAATGGCTGATGCATTTCTGCACATGCGCCTCCATCGTCTCACCCGTGAGGGGAGTACGAAGAATTGACGATAAGCTCTAATGACACCCCCGCAAGGGCAGTTCCAACACTTCCAGACGGGCCGGTATGTTCAATGAAAATACTGGTCCAGAAATAGACCGGTATGTTCAATGAAAATACTGGTGGCACCGACGGGAATCGAACTGGCGACAGGGCCCAGATGGTAGAACTTGACCACTGGGCTATCACGGTGTCCAAATAATGATAATAATAATGATAATAATAATGATAATAATAATGATAATAATAATAATAATAATAATAATAATAATAATAATAATAATAGTAGTAGTTGATAACCTAGAAGGTGTCGAGAATTTGATAAAATTCGCGACACCTTCTAGGTTATCAACTACTACCAAATAAAAAAACGATGGTTTAGAATATAAACGAAGTGTTATAGCAAAATTCGCAGGCGAATTTTTTATAAGCGGGAATGCGAAACATGAAGCGCAATTCTAAAATATCAAAGGCTAAGGTAAGACCCCCGCGGGTTTATAGGAATAAGAGCGGGAGACCTTATATTATCCAGAAGGGTAAAAAATATTATCTTAATTTTGGTAAGAAAACAAATGATTTAAGCACATTACAAATCGTTAAACTTTTTATGAAATATATTGGTAAGCCGAGGCCACAAAGGCAGGGCCGCAAACCAAGAGAAAAAAAAATCAAATCTGATTTCAATCGTCTTGAACACGAGAACCGAACCAGATGTAGTAGTTGATAACCTAGGTGTCGCGAATTTTATCAAATTCTCGACACTTCCAGGTTGTTGCAGCCCCTCCTATTGATTATAAATACAAAGAAACAAAAACAGACAAAAAACATTTTACAGCACACTACGAGAAAACATATATGTCATATTTTTATTTATTATCTAAAAGAAATAAAACTGACATAATATAGAATGAGTGAGAGAACAATCAGAAAAGTGTCAAAAGGTGGAGTATGTATTAAGAAGAATGAAATTGATGTTAGATGGAGAGAAAATGGCGAACAAAAAAGAAAGGTATTTTACACAGGAAAAAAGAAAACAAAGGAAGAAGTAGAAAAGCAAGCGAGGGAATTTTACGAAAAGAAAGTATTATCAAAATACGAAGAAGATAATAAAAATACAGACTACAAACAATTAGCGAAGCAAAAGAAGACAGAATGGAGAAAGCAAAAGATTAAAGAAAAATATACTTGTGTCTGTGGAAAGACGATAGGAATATACAGCAAATACACACATGAAAAAAGCCAATCACATAGAGATTTTTCGCGGAGAAAGAAGAGCTTATGATAGGAGGTCATAAAGTAATTCGTATAGCATATAGAAACGACGACATAGAAAGATATTTTAAAAATAAATAATTAATTTTATTTTAAATTTTTTATTTTTTAATATATATAACGAGAAATGACAACTTTGAAAATTTACAAAATATTCAATACAATGGACGAAAACGACAAGGAATTTTATATAGGAAGCACGACACAATATTATTTATCGGGTAGGTTTAGTCATCATAAATTGCTATGTAAGAAAGGAGTTAATAGAAAGTTATACAATCATATGAACGACAAATGAATGAAAAATTTTAAGTGTGTTTTAATTGACGAGGAAGTAATTGAAAATTACAACATTGATAAACAGAGGGCTATTAAACAGAAATACATTGATGAATTGAAACCAACATTAAATTTAAACAATGCGTTTGGGGTTGGTGCTTCTGATGTAAAAAGAACACGAACCGAATTTGAAGGAAGGGCTTTTACAAATGAGAATGAAAAGAAACGAATTGAATATAATAAAGTTATCATAAAGAATACCAAAAGAAATATTATGAAAAAGAAAGCAAGAAAGTCAGAGAGTACCAAAAAAAGTATTACGATAAAAACAAAAGTATTTTGGTCGCTAAGAAAAAGGAAGAACTAAACACATATAATTTTGCTTTTGGTTTCCTTTTTGATAAATCATCCGCATATTCAAAATTTATATCAAGTAATTAAGGAATACATTCATCGCCTGCTACATATTTAAATCCGATATCCGAAATAGTATAGCCCGCTATGTATGGTGTGTGTAATTCGTATTCATTTGTAAAAGTCTCTAAGTCATAATGAAATACCTCATCTTGATTATTATACTTAGCCTCTTCAAAAGTAGTTAATAAAGACCTCACTTGATTTTCTTTCTTTCTGAGTTTCGCTCTTACATAAGAAATTCTTTTATTATTACATTTATGATTATTATAATACTCTTTATAACAATCTGGACACTTATTTTTGTTTCTTTTTATGAAACTTATATAATGTCCTTTGAGTAGATAACAAAGCACATCTGCGGTTATTAAAGGGTCTTCAAAGTTTTTGAATGCCTGCTTGCTTGTTGCATCAGTTAATTCAAAATACTTACTTTCAATACAATATTTTTTTAAGATTTCATTTCCTATTGAAAGTGGTATATATGAATCATGTTCAAGGTTGAATTCTTGCCTAATATCATTACATACTTTTTTTATTAAGTTTTGATTTTCCCTTCAAAGGTAGATTTAATATATCCTTAACAACATAGAAGAAACAATTATTATCCTTACTCCTTGGATTAATATGAATTCCTTCAGTCGTTTTATTTTTCAAGTCCTTACCTGAAGAATTACAACCTCCTCCGTCTTCTTGGATAATTTGAATATTTATGTATTGAATAATTCGTTCATATCCGCGAGCACTTGATTCAAGATTTTGTTCATTATATAGATATATACCACGAAACAGATCATCAATGTCTTTTAACTTAACGGCATTGAAAGTTTTCCATTTATAAAACTTACTATCATCAACATCCGTTATATAAGCAAACTTAAGATGAATACTCGCCTCGTTTGTCATACCTCTAGTTCTAACATCTCTGACTGCTCTCATAATTGTTAGTTCAATCGCATCCATATCATAAAAGTTTATATCAAGATTTTTGAAAGGGTATGTAAAGCCATTTATACCTCTATTTCTTATTGGTCTTAGTTCAACAAGTTTTACCTCTCGCTTCCTCGCCTCCTGTGTCTTAGTTTCCCTTAAGTTCACCCTTACCTTCGCTAGTTCTACATTTTCCTTCGTTGGTCTGGGCGGTAAAGGTGGTGGCATATTTTACTTTTATATTAGTGTGTATATAAAAATAATAAAATAAAATGGAATTTTTTTATTTAATTATAATAATTAATAGAAATTAAAAGTTTAAATAGAAATTAAATTCATGGTTGACATATTTTTTTTGAGTTATTGTGTGTAATGAGTGATGATTGAGATACTCCTGTAAAATTACATAACTCGCAATAATATTTTTTGCTTTCTCTTATTCTGTTAATGCTTTTAACGGGAGTAAGTTTGACCACTACTACTTACAAAAAGAATTTATTAAAAGAAGAATAAAAAATGCAACCCTTATGAATAATGGTGCTATTATCACTAATATATAAAAATATAAAATTCTGGGATTTATGTAAGCACACTGAGGGAAGTCTAAAAAAGAACCTTGAAACACTGGGATGTAATGTGTTAAAAGGAGACTTTGACCACGACAATGCGAAACGATGGGAAGAGATGGACGACAAAACAAAAAACGAATGTTTAACATACTTAGAAAAAGATGTTATGGGACTAAAGGAACTACACGACACACTAAACAATCAAATATATAAAGAACATAAAACTAACTTAACTGCTTATATATCTACTTCGTCTCTTACTTGGAATTTATGGAAAAAGAAGATAGATGGTAAATATATTATTCAACTACCAAATTTAAAACAAGAAAAAGATTTTAGAAGGGCTGTATATGGTGCTAGAACTTATCCAAGCAAAAGACGATTTATTTCAGAGCAATATCAAAAATACGTAAATGGTGAAATTGGGTTTGATGAGATTGTAGATTATCTTATTGATGCGGATGTTGTAAGTCTTTATCCAACTGCAATGCTTGAATTATTTATGACTGGTGAAATAAAGGAATGTGAAGGAGAAATGAAAGGCAAACTCGGAATATATAGTGTTGATTATGTATCTCCAAAAAATATATTACATCCGCGGGTTCCGTATAGAGATAGTAAGGGGTGTTTAAAATGGGAGTTAAGAGATATGAAAGACCAATAGCTAACTTCTGTAGATATTGAAGATATGATTGAACTTGGATACCAAGTCAAAATCAATCGGGGCTATTATACAGAAGGAGCCGAACCAGTATTCAAAGATTACATTAGAGTTATTTAAGAAAAAGCAAAATTCAAAGAAAGGCACACCTCAGTACTTATTAGCAAAGTATTTATGAATGCTTTATACGGAAAGACAATTCAAAGACCGATTAATTCTGTAAGTAAAAACATATCAAAAAATCACGAGTATTGGAAATTCTGGGCTAAACACGTAATAACTGATATTGAAAAGTTTGAAGAGGCTAATGGTGAATTATGGTTAA
Source organism: Paulinella micropora (assembly GCA_019918135.1). Lineage (NCBI taxonomy): Eukaryota > Cercozoa > Imbricatea > Euglyphida > Paulinellidae > Paulinella > Paulinella micropora. Next base: position 124,605 of record WBZZ01005716.1, read on the forward strand.
TCAGTGGTATTCCAAGAGATGAGCAAGAAAAAGAAGAAAGAATTACAAAACCAACTCACTACGGGGCATTTATCCTAGCATACAGCAGACGAATTGTGTATAAGTATATGACTGAAGCCAACCCAGCCAACGACCCAGACAGAGATTATTATTATACAGATACAGACATCATTCAAAGCCATGTAAGAAACATTGAACAGATAAAGAGATTTAGAGATAAAGCAATCGGCGGAATGGATGACGACCTCGGAACAGATTGTAAAATAATAAGGGGAATATGGGTAGCACCAAAATTATATATATGTTGGAGTATGTAAAAAAAGATGAAGAAAAAGGTAAAACTCATTTCCATTTTAGAGGAAAAGGTTTGGACTTGAAAAAATTAAATCAAACCGCTTATGAATTAATGGATAAGGGTGAAAGTTTAACTAATACCAGAGACTTTATAATGAAGAAAATACATACTAGTAGAAACAGCAAACAACAACACATTGAGCATTTTAGCAGACAGCATCAAAAGAATGTAGTAAAAGTAGTTAGTAAAACAAGATGGTGCGGTCGTGAGTTTATCAACGAAAATGATAGTATTCCACACGGGTTCGCACCCGCTCTTAAAATTTAATAATAATAATTAATCAATTAAATAATTAATTTTTTTCCATGAATTTTTTTACCAATCTATATAGACCAATGACCACCCTCACCAGACTATCTGAAAAATTTGGACGACTTTCAATTGAGAAGAATAAGGAATTCTTTTCAGTAAGAGATGTCCAACAGATGATTGATGAAGAAATTAAGGCAATTGAAAAAAGTAGAGAAGGAAAGCCAACAGATGTTTTTCCGTTTGGCAAATACAAAGGAAAAAAAATTCAAGATGTTGCTACCATTGACAAACCATATTTTGAATGGGTAATGAAACAGCCGTGGTTTGATAAATTTACAGACATTAAAAGTGAAGTAAAAAAATATTTATAATGATATTTTATTCACCCGCTACGCGGTTTCATAAAACACAAGCGAAGCGTTGTCACGGGCTCCGCCCTCACATCGTTTTTCTTTTAATTATTTTTTCTTAAATTTTTTTCTGATGTTTTAGAATATAAACGAAGTGTTATAGCAAAATTCGCAGGCGAATTTTTTATAAGTGAGAGTGCGTAGCACGAAGCGCAATTCTAAAATATCAATGACTGACCTGAGCACCAAACAGGACTACTTAAACGAAATTGAGAAATGGAACCTTGACAGCGAAATTAAGAAACCCACGATTAAATGGACTAAACCTGACATTGTTTCTTTCTATGAACAATATAAACCCCGCGACGACAATGTGAAAGTAGTTATTCCATTGGAGGCTACACTAGCAAAAATTATAATGGAGGAACCAAGCACACCTTTTAAGGCAACTGATTTAAAAGAGACTAGTATCACTGAAATCAAGGCTAATGTGGGTGAAGAAATAGCGAATGCTACATGTACGAAGAAGGATGTATATTAAAGAAAGATGTTGTTCTTCAATATGGAAAATATGCACACAAAAACATTGAAGATGTAGCCAAAAGTGATAAACAATACCTTGAATGGTTAGTTCAACAGCAGTGGTGCCAAAATGTGGATGACATAAAAAAATCTTATAAACAAACGGAGTTTGTGTTATAACACAAAAAAATGAATTTTTTTGTTTATATAATGATATTTTATTCAATAATTTTTTTTTTGCTTTGTTGGTCTTCTATGAAGTTAGCGATAACATTACCATTTGAACCATTATTAGCAGTAGCAACGGATTTTTGTGTAAAAGTCAATACATCACTAGGAGACAGATATATCATAATTTCTAAGATTTATTTGTTGAGTTGATTGAGAATTTACATAAAGTTTAAAAATTGTTGTTCAGTTGGCAACGACACTCGCCTTTGTATCAGTATCTACAATTGAATACTTAGTATCAACATCTGCAAAACCCGCTCCAGTTAGTGTTCCATTCAATACCATTCTTACTACACACGCCTTACTATCTTCATTCGCAATACTTATCAAAGTGGGATAAACATTTGAATAATTTGTTAAATTAGCACCGCCCGCATCAAATGTTGCTTTATTCCTGATACTAATAATAGGGCTTTCAGTTGTGTTTGCTGCTTTACTTCCTTCCACTTCGTTTGTTATACTTGTGTTTATTGTATTACTTCCTTCGATAAATAATCCAACGCTGTTTTAAGAGTTTGAATTCCGATAGCAGCATCATTCCTCATTAGGGCGGTAAATGGTAAAGTAGTGTTTCTTAGACTTACACCTGTGTTGGCATTCGCATACTTAATAGTATGGACTAATTGAAATTCACCTGTCGTAGGATTTTCAATAGAAAACCTTATAGCACCAAAGCCTAAATATTGAAATTGAATTTGGAATACATTTCCTTTACTCCAATCAATAACGGGCATATCTTTTGTTCCATCGCACGGGTCATCCCAGTTTGCTTGTTGAATATAAGTTGTTGCCCCTCCTTTGGCATGTAGAATACTCATCCAGACATTAGTTTTATAAAAATAAAAACCATTTGAAAAATCACTTTCACCAATTCCTACACACGAATAATAGGATTTTGTGTCATCAGTTGTCCATATAGCAGTGAAGCGACCAACAACTCCCATACCAGTCCGATATTTTATTCTTCTTTTACTTGTTAGGATAGCATTCGCTGTGTTATCGGCTTGAGTTTTTAATTCAGCCATATTATTCAAAAATGACACAGAAGATTTTGTTTCTGTTTTAGTCCATACCCTTGTATTAATAGTGTATGGAAAGATTTCCTGAACAACTGGAGTTAATTGTCCAACTAGTGTTTCTCCAAAAGCAGTTTTCATATTGTCAGTTTTAATACCACCATCATATCCGACCCTGATGTTAAAAAAATCTCCGTCTGGATTTTGTGTGATTAAATTTCTCTGGTGAGACATATTGTGTATAACACGAATGAGTTTGTTTATATATATAAAGATTTTAAAAATCTTTTAGCAAAATCGTTTTTTGTGAAACTTTTTCAAAAAGTTTCTATATAAAATAAAAAATTATTTAAATCATTGATATTTTATTCAGAAATATATTCATATCCATTAAGAAATAGTAATAACATTTGCCTTCACTTGAACCTCTCGCTGAGTGATAGCCAGAGTGTAATGATTGAGACCAACATTTGCAGTAGTAGCCATCATCTCCCAGCGTCTCTCTTGAGAAAGGTCAAACCCACTAATTTCATTCTGGTCTTTACTCCAAAGCGGGCGAATGTTGTCAAACGTATCAACCCAGAACCAGTTGTATTGATAGACATTGCTATTTACCAAAGCACTACCTTCAATTTTATTTTTTAGATACATGTAATCTTCAAGGGTTGTATTAGCAGTGCTAATATGAAATTCTTGAAGTCTAGACCCGTCAAGGGTAGTATAGAAGGAAGTAATCTTTGAACCATTCCTATTATCGTTATCATACGCTGTATTCTTTGTTTCTTCATTATTGAATGCCGAATGGTAAATTTTCTTAATTCTCTGTCCGTGTCCTCTATCGAACCTCATAATAATGTTCTGACTTGTAGATGCCTGAATCGTGTTTTTGTATAGTATGGGTAGTCAATCGTAAAAGACATACCTTCGGCACTGCTCACTTTTTGTTGAATAGACTGGATAACATCAGGGTTTGTTTCAACCGCTAGAAACAAGTTTAAGTTTACTACCTGCGAATTAGTGGTGCAAGGAAAATAACCTTGATTTGCTGTGTTAATAGTGGTAGCAAGACCTGTATTAGCATCAACACCACCAACGTGATAAACAGTTCTGTTACTAGCCGCCCAAACAATTCGCATGGTCAGAATTTCAGGAAACATAATAGTCTTATCAAGTGCGAAAATAGTATTGTAAATCATAGACAATGGAATCTTCACATAAATAAGGGGGTCTGTGTTATTTCCACCAATACCTCCCTCAAGATACTTCGCCTCAGTGTATGAAACATTCACAGCAGACAAAGCACCCGCTCCAGTTGTCAGCAAAGTATCATCATGTCTTCGTGCATTAAGTGATGGAGGAGCGATAGCCCCAGCAATAGCATTACCAAAACGATTTAATGTTGCCTGAAGGTGACCATCGGTATCAATACTACCAGCTACAGTCGCCACACTTGCCTGTTGTCCAGCATACACGTTAGCAGTAAATGCTGTTGTTGCTCGCCCATCAGCATTACACTTTTGAAGCATACACCCAACACCAAGACCTGCTCCATGGTTCTCAAGTGCCAAAAAGTCCTTCAATGAAGTCTCAGGCTTCCAAATCATTTTCGTAATAGTTCCGACATTATTCAAATCACACAAATAAACACCGCTACGGGTTTGAAGTTGAATCTGTCTAATCATACTCAAACAATCCATAAAAATACGATTGTGTCTATCTGCAACTCCTGAAGCACCTGGGGCGTAAGTGAAACTCAGCACCGACTTTGCCAAGTTAAATGGGCGACTGATAAGGTCAAATGTGCTTTCCTGACCGCCCGCTGAAGTAACAACAACATTTCCTGCTCCTTCGCGAGGAGTAAGTTTGTTAAGGCGATACGAACCGCTGATATAATCAGTCTTACTGAAGTCTAATTCTCCGCCGTGTTGAGTTGGCATTTTTTGTTTTTTAGGCAGTTGTGAAAATTAACTAATTCACCAGAATATATTTATAGAAAAAAATAAATAATTCCAAAATTAAATTAATTACCTTACCTCACCTTTTTAAAAAGGTCAAAGAATGATGTAAATAAATTAAAATAATTAGTCTCTCTGTAAATCAACAATGTCATAACAATACCTAACCCATTAAGATTTGTAGCCTGATCGTTTTCGTCTGTAAGATAAAACATATATACATTATTTGAACTGGTTGATAATTTTTTACCATACTCAGACCCACTTTCGTCGTATATAATGGCTCCAAATGGAATTTCGTTGGCTGTGTATATTTCTTGTAGCACATGATTATCACCTTCCCCCACTAAGTCCGATTGAAGATACAGAGTTTTTTCGCCAGTTAAAATAATCACATTTGGCGATTTAATAAAATCATTAGTAAAGAAATATGTTGAATTTCTATCAAAACCCATAACCTCGTGAATACGGGTATCTGTATCAAATATAAACCGCGGTTGAATACCTCCGTTATTTGAAACACTGAATGTTAATTTTCCATCCTCCGCTTCTGTGTTTGTATTGTTTCTTGAGACAACATAAGTATAGTCATTCGGACTTTCTGTCGTCAGTACCTCAGACAACTTATTTTTTAGATTGTTCATTGTGTAGTTTCCCTCAGGTATCGTAATTAAAGCCTCATATCCGTCTTCGCTAAGTGTAAAGGTATTATATGGTGAAGCCACAGAGTAACAAGATTTTGGAACATAGATATGAAGAATTTTACAATGTGTGGGATTGTCTAGTCCCTTCATATTGACTTCGTGTGTAAAGTCGCTGTCTGTGCCCGTTATTCTATTTTTACTATTTATGTAATATCGAACTTCTTCCTCCCTTGTAATCCATTGTTATATTATACGAATAATTTTTGGACATCTTCAAAACTATATAAATTATTTATGTGATTTTGTGTTTTATTATGTCTATTTCTTTTACAAATAGTCAATTCAACACCACACTCACAAAAGTATTTTCTTTGTTGTCTCTCTTTTTCTTTACCTTTATTCTTACATTTATATTTTTTGTCATACTCACTTTTTTCTTTTTTATGTTTTAAATAATATTTCTTTTGTTTTTCACATAACTCCGTTCTTCTTTGTTCTTTATAATAATTATTTTTTTCCAATATTTCAGTTTTATTTTCTTGGTAGTATTCTATCTTTTCCCTTCCCGCAATACGTTTATTCACACAATCTAGTTTTCTAATATGATTACCTTCTTGTTTAAGTAATTCCATTTTGTTATCACAAGGATACAATTCTATGAGTTCAATATAAGCATCATCATATTTATTAATTTTAAAAGATGATGTATATTTTGACTTCCCATTTATCCAACTTTTATAATTTTGCTTATGAGTATAAAATCTTTTATACAGAGGTTGAGTAGTTGAACCAATATAAATTTGGTTTGTTTGGTGAGACCTGATTGAATAAATCTTTCCTTGTTGGTAGTCTGGCATAGTGTCGTTTTATATCGTTTAATATCTGTTTCCTTTAATACATAATTTATATGTAGGTGTCAAAGCCAAATCCATTCTGTGCTTTTAATTTCTCCGCTTCTTCTTCTTTCAAGTCTGTATAGCCACTGGCGAATTTAAATCGATTACCTTTCGCTCGCTCCATCAACAATCTCATACTATGCCAACCGCAGGTATCCAATGTGTCTGATTGTTGTTTTACCTGATTAACCTTCATTAATAAATATGAACTTGGCTTACTTTTATCAATAAGTTGTTTCATTTGTTGTTGAAAGTCTTCAGAAGGTTTATACAGGGCTAGCGGGTCGTATATCTCTATACTTCTATCGCCATCTAAAGAGCAGTAAACTGCGATCCAATGAGACCCTGCTTGCTTGTGATTGTCCAAATTCATAATAAATCCGTATCGCTTTCTGCTTCCGGGCTTCAACTTGTAGATTTCATCGCTGGCTATTGCCCCGAGATACCATCCATATTTTTTCATTATGTCGTCTATTTCATTGGTCATTAGTCCCCGCCCCTCTCCCTCTTGCTGTGGTTGCTCTTGCTGTTGCTCTGGTGTCTCCGCGACGCTCGGGGGTATGGTTGTCTCCTCTGGCTCTGGCTCTGATTGCTGTGGCTCTGGTTGCTGTGAAGTGATGCTCGGGGGTAGCGGTGTCTCCGCTACACTCGGGGGTATGTTAGTTTGTGGCATCCCCTTGTCAATATTTAAATCTGTTGAAACTTGTTTATCTAAATTTGGATCGGAAGTCATTTTGTTCGTTAGAGTATTTACAAAATCATGTTTGTTCATTGTGTGTTTCCAATCTTTGCGGGCTAAGTATTTTTATTATTATTTTTATTGAAAATACCTTATCAATTAATTCTTCTAATGTCTTCGCTCCATTCCCTTTTTGTTCGTTAATACCCATATACTCTTCATATCTAGCATAATCCGCTTCTTTTCTTTTTACAGTTTCCTTTTCATTTCCAACATCAATATTAAACCTTTTAATCATGTTAATTATCCACTTTGAAGTGTCTTTGTAATTTAATTTTTTGTGTCCATCACTATCTAGTCTCTTTTTTAAAGCCTGTGCTAACTCTTTTATAGTAATGTTTGGGTGATAAGTTTTTGAAAACGTAGATATTAAAAATTGATTAATTTGTAAATTTTCAAAATGCTTACCCTTTTCTTCTGCTTTCTTTTCTTCCTTTTCAAGTTTTTCTTTATATTCTTCTGCTAACTTTTTCTGTTCCTCTAAAGATGTTGCTGTGGCTATAGCCGTCTGAATATCTTGGCTGGCTTTTTGTAAGTCTTTACGACTCATCTTTTTATGAACTTATCTGTATATCCTGCTAATTTCAGTGTTTCAATATCTTTCTGCTTTTGCTTTTTTTCTTCCTCATATTGCTCTTTCGTTTTCAATTGTGCTTCATCTCCTAAATTAGGTAATGGCGGTGCTTGTGGTGGTGCTCCTAATGGCGGTGCTTGTGGCTGTCCCTGCTGCGGTGGCATAATATATTGATATTGTGGTGGCGGTGGTAATGCTTGTATCCTATTTTTTCGGTCTTCTTCATATTTTACATCTTCTCTAAGTTTTTGCTCCCTTCTTAGTTCTCTGGCTTTTTGTTCTTGTCGTTCATTTATCTCCGCTAGTTCTCTTTTATGTTCCCTATCCTTTATTTCTTTTTGTTCCTCGGCATCGGCTATGTCTTTTCGTTCTAGCCTTTTCTTTTCTTCTATCACATCTTCCCTCTTCTTCTTTTCCTTTTCTTCCTCGTCATGTATTAACTCATATTTCTTTTGTAAGTTGCTTTGTATCTGGTTTCTGTTCTCGTGTTCAAGACGATTGAAATCAGATTTGATTATTTTTTCCCTTGGTTTGCGGCCCTGCCTTTGTGGCCTCGGCTTACCAATATATTTCATAAAAAGTTTAACGATTTGTAATGTGCTTAAATCATTTGTTTTCTTACCAAAATTAAGATAATATTTTTTACCCTTCTGGATAATATAAGGTCTCCCGCTCTTATTCCTATAAACCCGAGGCGGACGGACTTTTGCCTTTTCTTATTAGTCTTTTTAGCGACCATTGTATAGATAGTTTAGAATTGCGATTCGTGCTGTCGCACTCTCTCTTATAAAAAAATCACTCGTGATTTTTGCTATAACACTTCGTTTATATTCTAAACCATCGTTTTTTTATTTTAGGAAAAAATTAATTTGTTTTCGATGGGTATCAACAAACGGGAGTTGCGGTAGCAACGAGAGTGTAGTTGATAACTATCAGCGAAACTTTACAGCACCTCCTCGTTGCTTACCATATCCGAGTTTTGATGCTACAGCACTAACACTACCAGCGTAAGGTACCCCGACGCTACTTAATGCTCCCGCAGTCCTAGAGATTAACTTATTATTGCGAAGAAATTTATCAACAGCCGTGTCAGTTTTTCCAACCTTTACCCAGTTAATCTTTCCCCCCTTTTGCCCACATCCCTTCTTCTTAGTTTTCTTTTTTCCTCCCTTCTGTGGCATTGATGGATTGTATCCGATGTTATATCCTGATGGTTGTGAAATTATCACTGGTGATACTGGCATATATTAGAAAGATTTTAAAAATCTTTTCAGCAAAAATAAAAAAATAATTATTGATATTTTAGAATTGCGTTTCGTGCTGTCGCACTCTCACTTATTCTAAAACATCGTTTTTCGATGTTTATGAGCAAGCAAAATGAGCGAAGCGAATGAAAGCGATGCTCATAAATATCATTATTTCATGCGATAGGCAAAAATTTTTCTTAACTCATCATCAACACTTGAGACATAAAGAAAATTAAATCTCTCCTTTGTAGCCTCGTGATACTTTTGAAGAAAATAATCAAAATCACAAGTGGCTTTGCCACGTTGCGACGGGTCGCAGACCCTCGCAAAAGATAAGTCTAAGTGTTTATACACGAGTTCCATTTTATCCTGAGACTGGCCTGGAAAGATTAACAAATAATCTAACTGCTTAATTGCTTCTGGTCTAAGGTCGTTTAAATACTGGCTTGACATAATAACCTTACTTTTATAGTGTCTCTTCTTTTTTAACAAATCGCTTACCGACTTATCTCTTAATCCGCTCCCTAAATCGTCCAAAACAAAAACGACCTCTGGTGAAATATACTTACTTGGTCTCTCTTTCTTCTCACCTCCTTCTTCCTTTTTCTTTTCCTTTCCGAAATAAAGAAATTGTGGTTTCTCTATTTCCTTTTCATCTTTGATTTCTCCTTCGTGTTGCTCGTCCTGTCTATTCAGTTTGTCAAGTTCATAGTCTATTACATTTACAACGTCTGATTTAAGAAAGGTATAAATTGCCATTGGGTTTCCCCTGCTCTTAAAGTGTTTAACCATTGCTTTATAAATGTAGTCCTTGTGAATTGTTGACGCAATAATGACAATACGGGTTTTTCTGTCTGTAGTCCGTTTCAGTATTTCAAAGAGTGCTGTCGTTTTCCCGCTCTTCTTACGGGCGAGTAGAAATATATTGGCATACGGCTCGTTGAATAATTTATAACCCTTGGCTTTTTTGTTTCCATCACCCTCTTGTTTTACTGGCTTCACCTTGACATTGTTAATCTTCTCCATTAATATTTTAGAATTGCGTTTCGTGCTGTCGCACTCTCACTTATTCTAAACCATCGTTTTTTCTTTATTGTTTAAAATAAATCGGTTTTCGATGGTCATCAACAAACGAGAATGAGTGAAACGAATGAAAGTGTAGTTGATAACTATCCTAGAAATTCTAGGCACTCAACAATTCTTCCCGCTAAATTTCCTGTATCAATATTTCCGCTGTCAGTTTCAAGGACTTTAAATGTATATTGTCCGTCCGTCCATCCAACGACACCTAAATTATAACAAAGGTTTGAAATGTTTGCTATATTACTATCTGCAAATGTGCCAATAATTCCAATCTGTCCATATAAAGAATTCTGGTTTTGGTTTCCGTCTGGTCGTTCGTATAATGAATAAACTTAACATTCATTTTGGTCGGTGTGAATGACATTTGAATATTTTTATTAAATGTTTTGCTTCCAACAAAATCATTGCTTAGAAAAATAATCTTTTGGTATTTATAGTCAGCCATGATTATATACAAAGATTTTATAAAAATCTTTGAGCAAAAAATATACAAATGTTAATAATATTATTGTTTGTGTGGTCGGCTATTTCGCGAACTGCCTGCGACTTTTACTCGCGGGTAAGCGAAAAAAAGAATGAGAGTTGTGCTTCTTGTATAAAGCAAGGGGTAGATACAGGGTTTAAGTGTGTTTTCATAAATAACGGAAATAATATGTGTCGTAGTTTTGATGAGGCTTTGCCATTAATGTGTGCTGGCGATAATAGATGGTATATGACACATACCTATGAATGCTTTGATATTTGAGAATTTCACTTTGTGCTTCGCACTCTCGCTTATTCTCAAACTTAATGGTGGACGATGTTTTACGAAGGCACGAAGTGCATGAGTAAAATATCACTTCTTACTTGAAGAAGGTGATGGAAGGCAGATGCCGATAAGCAATGTTAAAATACCAACATAAGTATTAGCAACCTCACAAGGTAAGTTCTTTTCAGATAGCCTCACGATACAAAGGGTTATAATGGCAATAATGATACCCATTTGAAATAAGTATTTAATAAGTCGGCTGTCGGTTGGTCTGTTTTTTATACAACAACAATTCCAGTCATCTTCCAATTCGTGCTCTACTTTTTTTTCCTCAGTCTTTAGTTCTACTTCAAGAACACGAGACTTTAATTCTGGAGTTAGTTCGCCATCCATATTCATAATAGGTGGTGGTCTGTGAAGTCTGGTTGTATTATTAGACATGATATTTTAGAATTGCGATTCGTGCTGTCACACTCTCTCTTATTCTAAAACATCGTTTTTTTTAAAATTAAAAAATATTATTCTTTTACGATGTTTACCAACAAACGGGAGTTGCGGTAGCAACGAGAGTGTAGTTGATAAATATCAAGGGAAAACGACTGCTCGTATTTCTGCTAATTGATTTGCTTGGTCTTGTAATATATTAAGTAAAGTTTTATTTTCTTTTTCTAAATTAACTAACTTTTCTGATAATTGTTGAACCGCTTTAATTAACGGGGCGATAAACTCGGAATAACCTATACCATAACCGACATCACCACTATCAACACATTTAACATCTTCTGGATTAACGCTCACACCCTTCAATTCGCATTCTTTTCTTTGCTTTGGACACGGAACCATAATTGTTTCTTTTATAAAACCGCCAAAATCTAGCATATCCATTTCTGTTAGTACGATTTCTAATTCCTGTGCTATCAAACCCGTTCTCTGTTTCTTGTTGTCGTCAATCATACGATAGCAGACTGGATTTAACTTATTAATAAAATCTAAGCCTAAGCATTCCTTTATATCTTCTTTTTTTCTCCTGTCTGAATATTGAATTGGATTAGACAATACCCATAATTGTCCATCGCTTGCTTTCAAAGACATTAAAGCAGTATTTGAACTATTCTCCCATATGAACCCACTCGTTGAAAGAATTATTTACTCTAAATCTAATAGCATAAGAAGTTAATCCTCCGCCTACTCCTCCTGCTGGTGCTGGTCCTCCATTTAATGACTTATTTGATCCAGACAGACATATAAATCCCCCATGCTGAATCACCAGTATCCCAAATAAATATTCCGCGGTTACCACCCCCATCTGTTTGTCCTTGAATTCCTATTTTCGCTCCATTAGTAGTTGTGGTCGTTAGCAAGCCAGAGTATGTAATCCCCGCATTCGCAGTTAATAATCCCGCTGTGCTTATGTTCATCGCCTCAGTGAAAGATATATTGTTTCCAGCCGTTATTCCTGATTTATAATAAAAAGCGAGTTTACCACCTTTTTGATTAGAAAGTTTGAACCGCTGTGGCTTGATTTCCAGTTCGTGCCATCAAAATAAGCATCAAAACTTAAATTGACATTATCGTGTGCCCAGTTTAGTTGTTGAAATGTTGGATAAGCATCCGCCGTTGTTATTGCCTGTATATGTGGCCCGTCGCTCGCCGTTCCATATAACTCTAATCCGCCTGTTGATCCTACTCCTTTTGTTGAGTTGCCTATGATTATCGGTTTGCCTAGTGCTGTTGTTATTTTATCGCTCGTTGTTAATGTTGTTGTTGATATACCCGCACTAGCCGTTATTAACCCTTTTGTCCATAAAGTCCCGTTTGCCCCATTCAATGACATTAACAATTGCTCATTAGAATTTTCCCACACAAAACCATCCGCCGAAGCAAAACCAGACCTAAATCTTATAGCAAAGCCTGAAATATCGTTGCCTGCAACCGCAGACCCTCCAGATAGACTTTTACCTGCCCCTGGCTGAGCCATATAAATCCCCCATCCTGCGTTGTCTGTATCCCACAGAAATATACCCTGTCCATTTCCTCCATCTACTTTATTTTGAATAGATAACTTGCAACCGCCATCTGCTGTTAATAATCCGCTCGCCGTTAATGTTGTTGTAGTCATGCCAGCAGTTGCCGTTAATGTAGTTCCCATTATTGTTCCAGCACTTGTTATGTTGTTTGAGTTCATATCCAAAGCACCATAAAATCGCATACCGCCAGCATTGTTAAAACGGACAATGTCAGACGAAGCACTTTTATTATCCAAAAGTTTTGAAATATAAAGTCCCGCCCCTTTTTGCATCAAATGCTACATTCGTGAATACATAACCTCTTTGGTTCGCGGTTCCGCTTGTAGCGGTATTTAGAGTAAATAAGAAATATTGATAATCACCTGATGTCTGTGAAAATAATATATCTCCTCCATTTTGGTTTAATATCCTCGCCCCATTATATGTTATATTTCCACCATTAATGATAGTTTGATTATTAAAATCGGCATTGTTCGTTAAAGTTAGATATTTTATCGTAGTGCTCGTCCCGTTGAATGTTTTACTTCCTGTTATGGTTTGGTCTGTTGTTAGTTTCACACAATTGTCATCCAGATATTGCCTATTTACCGCTTCATTCGCATTTTGTGGTGCTCCCAGATTAACAATCCGACTGCTATTACAATCTAATCCAGTAGCATTAAACCACGAAACAATCGTCCCGTCAATAATAAAACTTATTTTTTTCGCAGAAATTTCAAAGTTGTAATATGTTGCAGTTTTCATATCCAAACTAGCAATTGACCCGATATTACTGGTAGAATTGAAAACGATGAATGTGCCTTTTGTTGTTGAATTGATTGAATTTCCCGTTATTTCAACACCACTGCTATATGTCTTAATTCCTGCTATGGTTTGGTTTCCTGTTAGTTTCACATTTTGCCAGTCTTTTGTATCAACATAACTTTTATTTGCTATATCTGTTGAAACGGAAGGGTCGGCTAAGTTTGTTATTTTGTTGTTATTCAAACTTAATGTTGTTCCAGTTGCGGTTATAATTAAAGTATTGCCTGAATATAACTCTACATACGAACCAGTTATTTGTATCGGATACCAAGTCGCTGTTGCTGTTTTTTGTGCTGCAATCATTCCTATTTTTGTATCAAGGCTATGCCAATGCCGTCAAAAGTAGTAGGATTGGATGAACCACTTACTTCTAAAGTTGATAAATACCTTTTATTCCCTGCTATGGTTTGGTCTCCTGTTAGTTTAACCACCGAAGTATCAAGGACAGAAACATCCACGCCATCAACCAAATTCACATTTGTTATGCTTTGGCTTTTCATATCAATCCCCGCACTCGCATTTATTATACTGCTAAATGTCTTAATACCCGCTATGGTTTGGTCTCCTGTTAGTTTGACCACCGAACCATCAACTGCGAGATTAGCGAGATTAATTCCATTATACGTAGAAGCCCCCGAAATAGCATAACCATTCATATTTAGTGCCCCCGTCATACTAGCAGTGCCGTCTAATCTAAGAAAGGGTGGTGTGGTGTTTCTCCATTGCCCCGTGCTATAAATGAGTAATTGATTATCTGCGGGGAAGCCTGTTATTGTCACATCGCTGTGGCTGTCTATACTTCCACTCGCTGACACTTTATCATTATTATCTTGATGCTCAAATATCCATTCATCAACATCTTTGGTATTTAGTAAATTAACTCCTGTTATATTCATATTACCGCCCATACTAATATTGCCGAATTCATCAACATTTATCGGAAAGGTTTTATTTACCCAGTTTATTGAATTATATGTTAGATAACTATTCATTGCTATTGGTGCGGTTATAACCACATCTGAAAGTGTATCAATTGAACCAAGGGCTGTATTCTTCCATTTGCCTTCTACATCGTTGTAAGTTAAGTATTATCCGCTCGCTTGTGCAAATATGTTTGTGTCTATCAAATTATATAAACTGGTTTGGTGCGGATTGGAAGTATTGCTTCTGTGTTGAGTTAAGGCTTTGACTTCGTCATTATCCCTTACTCGTTGCTCTGTATAGTATAAATTTTTTCCTTCTTTGATATCAGTCGTTGATTTGAAAGCGAGACGTGTGTCAAATCGCGCATCTGTATAATAAAGATTTATTGGATCGGAATCTTCTGGCACTCTGTCTGTATTCAGACCGACTATGTTTGTGTTGGTAAGGTCAAGGTTAAGTATATTTAGACTATCAACAGCCAACTCATTAAGGCCGAGTAAACTTTTGTACTGACTACCCATTGTATATTATAATAAATATTTAATTTTAAAAATACTAAAAAATAAAAATTTTAGTATAAAATGCCAAGTCCTGAAGCGAGTCGACAAAACTGGGGAAAAGCAGTCGATGGAATTAAACAAAAAGCGAAGAAGAGAAATATGGAACATGTCAAAAAGGTTTTGGAACAATACAGAAATGCGGTTAAAAATGAAGACGAAGATATGGAACGAAAAATAGCAGAGATAGAAAATAAGAATTTAGCAACAGATATTATTAATGAGAAGGAACAGGATGACACACCTGAGCAGAGTGAGAGTGAAGATGAGGTTGATTTCACTGATATCATTGCAGAAAAGATGGCGAAAATGAAAATCAAAAGAGCGAAGGCGGAAACTAAGAGAGAAAAGAAGAAGAGTAAGAAACCAGAGCCTGAGCCTGAGGAAAGTGAAGAAAGTGAAAGTGAGAGTAGTGAAGAAGAACCGAAGCCTAAGAAAGGAAGAGGAAAGAAATCAAGCATTTCTGTTCATGTTTATAATCAATCTGAAAAGACAAATAAGAAAGAAAAAAATAATGATATTGAAAAATGCTTTTTAAAATTCTAAAATATAGATGAGTGAGGAAAATCAACTTGACCATAAACATACAATTATTAATAATCAAAATCGTAATAGTCAATTAGAAGACACACCTACGGGAGAAGTATTTAAAACAAAAGAAGAGGAAGCACTTGAAATCTATCATCAGAAAAAGAACCCGAAAATATGGAATACTATATGGGTTGATAAGCCATTAGACCAAGTTTCTTAGACTTAGCAGATATGAGTAAGATAAATGATAAGAAAGGAAATAAAGGATATGCTTGGATGCTTGTTTGGATTGATTGTCATTCAAGATATTTAATAATCATTCCACTAAAAAATAAAACAGCAAAAGAAGTCTATTATGCTTTGAAAACAATTAAATATAAACCGAAATCAATTACTACCGACAGCGGGGGAGAATATAAAGGAGCAACTCGTGAACATTTAAATGAAAATGGAATTGAACATGATGTCGTTGAAGTTGGCGACCATAGAGCCTTAGCGGTTGTTGATAGAGTTATAAGGAGTATTAGAAGATGGCTAGACCTTTTATTTGAAACCAATCGTAATTTTGATTTGGTTAGTTATATTCAAGACTTAGTAGATGCTTATAATCATAAAGTTCATAGAGGAATTCAGGCTAAACCGGAAGTATTTTTCGGGAGAGATAAAAATAAACAAGTGATAACAAGAGATCATTTAATCAACTTATTTAATCTTGGCGATAAGGTCCGACGCGAACTTAACATTTGAGAAAGGCGGAAAGCAGTTTAGTAAGCAGATTTACAAAGTAATAGGTAGGTCTGGCTTTAAAATCATTCTCTCTGATAATGAATTAGCATCACCGCGAGAACTTCTAAAAACTGAATTTACTAAATCAGTAGATGAAGAAAAGCAAGTAAAAGATAAAGAGAAAAAAATAACTAAGGAACGAAACACACAGAGATTATTAAAACGTGAAGATATTGATGAAGGTAATGTAAGAACTTCAGATAGAATAGGAAGAAGAAACAAATATTAGATTTATAAACCGAACACATTTAACCCTATAAGATTATCAAAATGTTTATCAGTGGTTATGTGTCTAATTCTATGAGATGTATTATACACTCCTCCACATACACAATTGATTTTTTTGTTTTTGTTTTCTTTCAATTTTTCCCTGTTAGTCTGTCTATATGTTTTTGAATATTCTTTGTTGTATTTTTTTAAGTATTATTTTCTTCTTTCCGATAATATTTATTTCTATTTATGTCAGTATTTTCTTCTCTGTATTTTCTACACCTTACTTTAACTTTCTCCTCTTGTATCTTAAATTTATCTTTGTTAATTTTATAATATTCCTGATTTTGTTGTTTAATTTTTTCTTTATTATCTTCTTCCCATTCTTTGATTGTTCTTCCAATTCTTTTATTAACTCAATTTTCTGCGTGTCTTATTATTTCTCCTTCTCTCCTATTTAGTTCCATTTTGTTATTACATTTGTATTCTTCTATTAATTCAATGTAGTTATCGTCGTGTTTTAGAATATCAAAAGAAGTTATATAATAAGTCTTTCCATTTTTCCACCTCTTGAAATCTCTCCTATGAGAATATAATCTTTTATGAAGTGTGTTTGTAGTAGAACCAATATATATTTGGTCAGTCTGGTATAAACGAATAGCATAAATTTTTCCTTGCTTGTAGTCTGGCATTGTTCTTTTATGTCTTATTATGTCCTTACACTTAAATAGAATTTACCACCACTCACCACCAGATAACACCAGTTTTGACACACTTGGTGCGGTATAAAAATCCTTTACGCCAGATTTGAAAATTTTGGTGCGGTCTAACTGGACAACTTTCGGGTAAATTTAATGATACATATATGTTTTCCCGTAGTGTGCTGTAGAAGGCTATTTGTTTGTTTTTGTTTCTTTGTATTTATAATCAATAGGAGTGGCTGCAACAACCTGGAAGTGTCGAGAATTTGATAAAATTCGCGACACCTTCTAGGTTATCAACTACTACTACTACTACTACTACTACTACTACTACTACTACTACTACTACTAATAATAATAATAATAATAATAATAATAAAAATAAAAATAATATGTATGTATGTATGTATCGTCTGCCAATTGCTGAGCCAAAAGGCCATGTGCATCCAGTCCTCCATTCCATAAGGAAAGTCTCCACACCAATCGGTGGAATAAAGGAAGTGACGGCATAGAACATTACTCTAGCAGCTTTATACCAATCAGCCCATGGAAATGGAAAGGGACCGATGGCCTATGTATTCCCTAATAATAATAATAATGATAATAATAATAACAATAATAATAATAATAATAATAATAGTAATAATAATAATAATAAAAATAAAAATAATAATAAAAATAAAAATAATAATAATAATAAAATAAAAATAAAAATAAAAACAATAATAATAATAAATGCTTCTCAGTCAATGGCGAATGAATTTCTGCACATGTGCATCCATCGCCTCACCCGCGAGGGGAGTACGAAGCTTTGACGATAGGCTCTACTGACATCCCCGCAAGGCAGCTCCAAGCCTTCCAGACAGACCAATACTTTCAAAGAAAATATCTTTTGAAAATACTGGCACCGACGGGAATCGAACTGGCGACAGGTCCCAGATGGTAGACCTTAATCGAACTGGCGACAGGTCCCAGATGGTAGACCTTAACCACGTGGCTATCGCGGTGCCACTAATAATAATAATAATAATAATAATAATAATAATAATAATAATAATAATAATAATAATAATAATAATAATAATAATAATAATGTCTCACCAGCGAGGGGAGTACGAAGATTTGACGATAGGCTCTACTGACACCCCCGCAAGGCAGCTCCAAGCCTTCCAGACAGACTAATACTTTCAAAGAAAATATCCTTTGAAAACACTGGCACCGACGGGAGTCGAACTGGCGACAGGTCCCAAACGGTAGACATCAACCACTGGGCTATCGCGGTGCCACTGATAATAATAATGATAATAATAATAATAATAATAATAGTAATAATAGTAATAATAATAAAATAATAACAATAGTAATAATAATAACAATAACAATAATAATAACAATAACAATAACAATAATAATAATAATAATAATAATAATAATAATAATAATAATAATAATAATAATAATAATAGTGCGTGCTTCTCTGTCAATGGCTGATGCATTTCTGCACATGCGCCTCCATCGTCTCACCCGTGAGGGGAGTACGAAGAATTGACGATAAGCTCTAATGACACCCCCGCAAGGGCAGTTCCAACACTTCCAGACGGGCCGGTATGTTCAATGAAAATACTGGTCCAGACGGATCGGTATGTTCAATGAAAATACTGGTGGCACCGACGGGAATCGAACTGGCGACAGGGCCCAGATGGTAGAACTTGACCACTGGGCTATCACGGTGTCCATAATAATAATAATAATAATAATAATAAATATATATATGAAAATAACAAAATATATTAAATTAATCTGTTATGAAATTAAAGTAAAGTTCTAGTACGTAGTTCAGTGAAAAAAACTTTTGTTTTGCTTGTTTGTTTGTTTCTTTTGTTTGTATTGTATTTTGTCTCTTTTCTCTTTTTTTTTTTTTTTTGCTTTTTCTTTCTTTACTGTTTTTTGTTCTTCTGTTTTCTTTTCCTGGTTTTTCTATTTCTCTTTCTTCCTTTCTTTCCTTCTATCTTTTTTCTCTTTCTTTTCCCTTCCATATTATTCTTTCCAGGAGCTTTCTGTTGAACATTAGTTCCAGATTTCCTTATGAGCTTGTACTGTCGTTCCTTGGAACCAGAATTGAATTAGGTTCTTTTTCATTTTTCTTTCGTCTCTTTCTCATTAAACCTTGCTTACTGTAATAAAAAAGTGAAAATATATATATAGATATAATATATAATATATAATATAATATATATTATATATGTATATTTATATTATAATATACATATATATATGTATTTATATTATAATATACATATATATATATGTATATGTATATGTATATATATATATATATATATATATATATATACGTTGAAAGTGTTATAATCTCATTCAGTGTAATACTACTACTACTACTACTACTACTACTACTACTACTACTACTACTACTACTACTAGGCCCAGGCCTTCGATTTAATGAAGTTAAGAAATTTAACATCTGGTCATCCATACAAATCGTTAGCTCAACTACTACTACTACTACTACTACTACTACTACTACTACTACTACTACTACTACTACTACTGCTGCTGCTGCTGCTGCTAATACTTCTACTAGTACTACTACTTTCAATATAAAATTTGATTTCCTGCTATCTTTCATAAGGATTTCAAAGAAATTTTCGCATCCGGCGGGGCCGCTCTAGGCCGCGGGCCCCCCTGTGGGAGCAACTTTCTCGGCCTGACGGCCTCGTGTCATAGGCTGCGTACCCCACCGTACGCCATGCGTTTAGACCTAGAATCAGGCTTGGTTCATAGAAACATGAGAGTCGTCACTTTCTATCTTTTTTCTCTTTCTTTTCCCTTCCATATTATTCTTTCCAAGAGCTTTCTGTTGAACCTTAGTTCCAGATTTCCTTATGAGCTTGTATTGTTGTTCCTTGGAACCAGAATTCTTTTGAATTAGGCTCTTCTTTTTTTTCTATCGTCTCTCTCTCATTAAACCTTGCTTACTAGTACCGGTAGTAGATTTGTATGGATGACAAGAGGTTAAATTTCTTAAGTCCATTAAATCAAAGGCCTAGGCCTAGTAGTAGTAGTAGTAGTAGTAGTAGTAGTAGAAGTAGTAGTAGTAGTAGTAGCAGTAGTAGTAGTAGGAGTAGTAGTAGGAGTAGTAGTAGTAGTAGTAGTAGTAGTAGTAGTACCGGTAGTAGTAGTAGTAGTAGTAGTAGTAGTAGTAGTAGTAGTAGTAGTAGTTTTAATTATTTAATTTTTCATAATTCTTAATAATTTGAGAAATAGGTCACTATTTAGTTAAATCAATAGCTCTTGAGCATGGATGAGAGGTTAAATTTCTTAACTTCATTAAATCGAAGGCCTAGGCCTAGTAGTAGTAGTAGTAGTAGTAGTAGTAGTAGTAGAAGTGGTAGCAGCAGCAGCAGCAGCAGCAGTAGTAGTAGTAGTAGTAGTAGTAGTAGTAAGTAGTAGCAAGTAGTAGTAGTAGTAGTAGTAGTAGTAGTAGTAGTAGTAGTAGTAGTAGTAGTAGTAGTAGTAAGTAGTAGTAGTAGTAGTAAGTAGTAGTAGTAGTAGTAAGTAGTAGTAGTAGTAGTAGTAGTAGTAGTAGTAGTAATAGTAGTAGTAGTAATAGTAATAGTAGTAGTTGTAGTAGTAGTAGTAGTAGTAGTAGTAGTAGTAGCAGTAGCAGTACTAGTACTAGTAGTAGCAGTAGCAGTAGTGGTAGTAGCAGTAGCAGTAGTAGTAGTAGCAGCAGCAGCAGCAGCAGTAGTAGTAGTAGTAGTAGTAGTAGTAGTAGTAGTTGTAGTAGTAGTAAGTAGTAGTAGTAAGTAGTAAGTAGTAGTAAGTAGTAGTAGTAAGTAGTAAGTAGTAAGTAGTAAGTAGTAATAGTAGTAGTAGTAGTAGTAGTAGTAGTAGTAGTAGTAGTAGTGGTAGTAGTAGCACTAGCAGTAGTAGTAGTAGTAGTAGTAGTAGTAGTAGTAGTAGAAGTAGTAAGTAAGTAAGTAGTAAGTAAGTAGTAAGTAAATAGTAAGTAAGTAGTAGTAAGTAGTAGTAGTAGAAGTAGTAGTAGTAGTAGTAGTAGTAGTAGTAGTAGTAGTAGTATAGTAGTAGTATAGTAGTAGTAGTAGCAGCAGCAGCAGTAGTAGTAGTAGTAGTAGTAGTAGTAGTAGTATAGTAGTAGTAGTACTAGTAGTAGTAGTAGTAGTAGTAGTAGTAGTAGTAGTAGTAGTAGTAGTAGTAGTAGTAGTAGTAGTAGTAGTAGTACATATAGAGAGTTCTGCTCCCACCCCCACAACTACTGTTTTTTTTTTTTTTTTTTTTTTTTTTTTTTTTTTTTTTTTTGTTGTTGTTGTTGTCGTCGTCGTCGTCGTCGTAGTTGTTGTTTTCGTCGTCGTCGTCATTGTCGTCGTTGTCGTTGTTATTGTTTGTTTGTTTGTTTGTTGCGTTACTGTTTGTTCGAACTATGCCAAAGCTTTGTCTGGAATGGAATAGAAGGATATCTTCTCGTGTGCCAAAAGAACTGAATACACCGCTATAGTGGATGCATGAAGGTTAAAGGCAGTCTCGACTTCCTTGTCTACATTTAGGCGAATCTTATCGTACATACTATTTCTGTCTTCTTCTTGCCCTTCCTTAGCATCTAAATAAGTTTCGGAGCACATTACGAACGCAAGCTACAGAAAGACACGGTTCGAAAAACCGACTGCATCAGACACCGAAGGAGGATGATTTACTGGCAGCGAAATCTTTTTATCCGGAGGCTGCAGCCGCCCGCAGCTTATAAAAGCCAGGCTAGTACAATCTATGTGCATACAACGGACTGAGCCAGTCTTAGGCTGCCGATGTGGCTGAAAAAACAAATTCGAAAAATGTAATATATTTCGAAAACAGTGCCCGAATCCAAGTGCATTACTAGGTAGCAGCGGGAAGAGGGGACTGCTTGGTTTACAAATACATGCCATTCGTCGTGGTACTCTTCCAAGCAGAAGGAACCCTCCACGAACAAGCCATCATCCTGTTTAACGTAGTCATCCTAGCTAGCGATAGTGAACACTAAAAATCAAAACGCAAGGTCAGTGTATTAATAATTCCATCATTGGATGAGCTGCTGCCACACGACCCTTTGTGATATATATATGTATATATATATATATATACATATACATATACGCACACACACACATATATATATATATACATATATATGCATACATACATATACATATATATACATATACTTACATACATACATACATACATACATATATATATATATATATATATATATTTATATATATATGGACAAGTCTATTCAACTATTAAAAACAAGCACAGAAAAGATGAAAAACACACACAGGAACACAGGAAAGACACACAGGAAGCACAAAACATACCTTTGTTGTGACAAAAACACAGAAAACAGAGCACACTAAGGCTTATTTAGACAAAATAACGACATTTTCATATTTTTTATTCTAAAAAATATATATTAAATTTCATTTATATGAAAATGTCGTTATTTTGTCTAAATAAGCCTTAGTGTGCTCTGTTTTCTGTGTTTTTGTCAAAACAAAGGTATGTTTTGTGCTTCCTGTGTGTCTTTCCTGTGTTCCTGTGTGTGTTTTTCATCTTTTCTGTGCTTGTTTTTAATAGTTGAATAGACTTGTCCATATATATAAATGATCATCAAACGCAACAAATAGGGGAGGGGGGCAACGAACGAAGTTCGTGGGGGGAGGGGGCGATAGCCACACGACTAAGGGGAGAAAAAAGAGTTTTACTTTTTGCTTTTCTCCTTGGACGATCGGCAAAAAAAAATCCTTTTTGACCAAAATTGGTGGCACCGGATCAGCCATAACGATATTTTTTACTGATCAGAATTGAAGGGATTTTAAATATTCAATATTAGGATTTGTTTCTTTCTGCTTCTCTTTCTCTATCTGCTTGAGATATTCCCCTTTGTATTTATCCAATATTTCCTTGTTAATTTCTCTATATTTCTTCTGTTGCTCTTGGATCTTATCTCTATTTTTCTTATAATATTCCCTTCGTTGTTCATTTATCTTCTCTTTATTTGCTTCTCTATATTTCCTCTGTTGCTCTTTAATCTTCTCCTTATTATTTTCCACATACTTTGCTCTATATCGTTGCCTTTGGATCAGGGAGACTGAACACTGCCTTTATTTCCTCTATGGTAGAACTCATCATATATACTATGTATAGTATATGCTTAATACATAATTCAATAGTTGAATATAAGAGCAGGTGCGACAGAAATAATCTTATTTATATGTGTCCAACCTTGGGGTTGGCCACGGCCAACCTATTTTTTATAGAGTTGGACACTTTTTAGGTATTAAATTTCGGTATTTATTATATTATTCTTCTTTCTATTAACTAAATTTTATATTGTCCAACCTGTCCAACCTTTTATTAAGAAATGGAAAATTTTTTGTCGTCTCCCGATTTTTCACAAACAGGAAAAATAATTTTCCGCCCGCGGGTATTGGCCTCGGACACTTGGCCTACATTAATACAAACAAAAAAAAACCCTCTCACACTGCTACCATTAATCTCAGCCGTCCGAGTCGTTTTTAACAACATTTGAGAACATATTGGGGTATATAAAGATTCACCATTTTTTGGACATATAAAAATATAAACTTGTCTATTATATACTAGGATGTGGAACGAAGATGACAAGAAATTCGTTAGGCAGTTAAAAGTTGCTACTACTGAAAATAAAATTTATGAAGTCGTGTCCAACTTCTACGATAGTGAGTTGAAACCAAGTATCGCCTTCCATAATGCCATTATATCGTTATTTAGCACACCAACGAGTGATGAAGAGGCACTTGAGGCACTAAAAGTCATATATCCAAAATATGCTATTGTGTACCCTAATGTGAACAGCAGAAGGCAAAGACTTTCTGAGGTGAGAAAAAAAGCAATAGAACCTTATCAAAGTGAAAAGGTATATGAAATGAGCAAACTGGATAAATATTTTAATCTGAATGAAGAAGAGCGGATTGATATTGTAGAAGGATATAAGAAAGATGTCAAAGCCAAAAACGAACAAAAAATTCAGATTGATGTTCGTGATGTAATGGCCAAAATGAATGATATGATATTGAGCAATGACCCTTATCTTAAACTACTCGCGTTGATGATAGCAATTGGAGCAAGGCCTGTGCAAATATTTGATAAAAACACATATGAATTAATACCAGATAAACCTTCTTGGTTGCGAGTGAATAACCTAGCAAAGAAAAGAGAAGGACAAGAAAAGAATTGGACTGAGAGACCTGTCGTCCTTTTTACTCCCCAGTTTGTAATAGAAAAAGTTAATTCAATAAGAAACCACTTTAAGAAAAAGGGGGCAGTTATCATCAACAAAGAAGGCGTGCTCGATAAACAAAAGAATAATGAACTAAACAAAAGGATTATTAAAATCTTCCCTTGGCTTTCGGAATACACACAGAAAAGTAGTATGTTACGGAAACTATATGCGAGTTTGTCATATAGTAATTTCGCCAATCCAAAAATAGAGAATTTTAATACATGGGTTTCAAATGTGTTGGGGCACGGCGATTTACTGACTTCATTTAGTTATTCGTGGGTGAATGTGTTAGATCCACGAGAGATGGTGGAAGAAGGGATTAAAAGCGAACTAGAGGAATTACGAAGGAAAATTGATTTATGTTTGAATTTAAATAATACTAATGAAACTGAAAGCGAAACGACCACGGCAGAAAGTAAATATCAAACATTAGGCAAAAGGGCGAGTAGAGAGGATAAGTATAAATTGCTTGAACAGATATGGAACGATAATCCAAATATTACAAATATTAAACTAAGACAATTAAGCAAGATTGGGGCTGTTATTGTTAATGAGTTTATTAAAGAGAAAAAAGAAGTGTCACAAGAGGAACAAGAAGGACGATCGGCAGAAACAAAGCCATTAAGAAGAAGCATGAGGATTAAACAGAAACATTCGGCCGTATAACGACATTATTATTTTGTTGTTGGTTTTTCCGCTGTCTTAATTCCCGTTGTCGTTGGTTGATTTTATCTTTATTCGCTTCACGATATTCTCTTTCCCGTTGCTTTATTGCTTTCTTATTGTCTTCACGATGTTGTTTTTTTTGTTGTTGTATTGCTTCTTTATTATTTTTGTAATATTCTTTGTGCCTCTGTTTGATTGCTTCTTTATTGTCTTCGCGATAATCTTTGTTTTGCTGTAATATTGATTGTTTATTGTCTTCGTAATATTGCTTTTTGGTTCTATCAGGAATTATCATATTACAACAATTTGCTGTATTGCGGATTGCTTCGCCTTCTAACTTACATAATTGCTCTTTGTTCTCGCATGGACACTCTCGGAGTAATTCAATGAAAGCATTTCCAAGTTCTAAGATTTCAAAAGAAGAAATATAAGCATATTTCCCGTTTGTCCATTGTTTGTATTTTCGTTTATGTTCATGAAATCGCTTACTTAATTGTGTTGTAGTTGCTCCCACATACACCTTATCAGTATTAGGCGATCGCATTATATAAAGTTTTGCCTTACTATAATCAATCGGTGATTTCGTTTTTCGTGTGGTCATTCTATATTATTCTATTTTATTCTATTGTTTAATACATAATTAATACTTGACAACGATTAAAGGCGGTTCGCGATATCTTGCTCTGATATTGGACTCGTGTCTATAACAATTAATGGAACAGATCGTGAAAAACTGGACACCATCTACATTATCAATATCGGCTGCTATGATAGGAGGATGTGATCGGAATGTGCTAGACAAACCACATATATTACAAAATTCTTTTTTATAATTCCGATGAGACATTTCTGAATAAACAAATGTTTTTATGTGTCCAACTATATCACTCGGCAAATTGCGTATTATTATTGACATGTTTTATATTACATAAAATATAAAATGAACCTTTTTGGTCAAAGCACGAATACACCATCGTCATCGTCTACATCCTCATCGTCTTCTTTATCAATAGATAATATTAAAGATGCTTTACCAACAACAGCCTTCGGAGAATTGAGAACGGCCACTTTGTCGCCAGTATTTTAAAATGTATTTACATGTGGTATTAATACACGATTCTTTGACAAAACAGAAACAAACGGCGGGGTGGTATCGTCTGCCAATTCAATGGCGGTTTTGACCACATCGGCCTCGGGTAATTCAACGGCACAGATCATGACCATTGAACGGGCAAAATATAGAAGTGGTATGGGGTTGGTTGCTAGGTTTTCCGCATTGTTTCCAACAACCACCGCGGTAGATGCTTTTAATTGCGATATTGGCATAGGCACACCAGCAGACAATTTATGTTTTAGACAATCAAGCTTGGGAATGGCAGTCGTAAGAACGGCGGGAAGTGTTGAAAATGTGGTCAGTCAATATGCGTGGAATGTTGATAAATGTAATGATACTGGAAACTTTCCCGCTATTGATTTTACTAAATTGAATGTGTTTGAAATCGTTGTTCAATATCTGGGTAGCGGTCAAATTACGTTCAACATTGAAAACCCACGAACTGGACGAATGGAAGTAATTCATGCGATTAAATATGCGAGCACCGCGACCACTCCATCATTGGATCAGGCGGCATTTGCTATTTATGCGAAGTCATATTCGTCAAGCCTCCAATCCGTTGTCATGAAAACGGCAAGCATGTTTTTGGCGGTTGAAGGGACTATTGACAGAACCATCGCTATTACTAATTCGTATGACAACGTAAAAACTATAGGAGCAACTGAAAATGCTATATTTACCATCAGAAACCGCGCCACATTTAACAGCAAAACGAATTATAATATAATCTACTTTGAGAATTTGTGTATCAGCAATTCTGATACTAAAACATGTATTGCGAGAATTATTCTCAATACCACATTAGGAGGAACACCTTCTTATTCAAATTTTGATACCACCACATCATTGGTAGAAGTAGACACGGCAGGAACTACAAGAACGGGAGGAAGCGTGATATTTACATATGTGTTGTCTGGTGGCTCGTCCATATACATTGACTTGTCTCATTACAATATCAAGATAGGACCCAGCAAGACATTTACGGTGTCCGCGCAAAATACAAGCGGTGGAACGGCAAGTATTTACGCGAGTCTCAACTGGGCAGAAGACCAGATTTAAAACAAAAAAGAATGTTATTTATGCTTATTTATCAACTTTTTTTTCTATCTCTATTGACATTTTTTTTATGTATTCAAATCCCTTGTCCTTAATTAATTCTTCTGTTAGTTGTGTGTGATTTTTCTTCAAATATATGTAAAACTGATCAATATTGGCACCGCAGGGGATTTGTTCTTTATGTTGTTGTTGCCGTCGTAAATTGATGTTTTTGATTAGAGTGAATAGTGTATCTAAATTTTGTATGTATGTCATTATACCTATGTATTTTTTTTGCTTAAGCATGATAGACCTTGAGAAGAATTGAAGCTTCAAAGTTCAAAGGAACCTCCAAAACTTCACCACCAGCATTTCTAATTACGATATCAATAGATCTTAAACTTTTCGTTGTATTAAATGGTACATAATCGGCAACATCGTTTGACGATTCAAAATAACACTGGACTCCATACGGTTTATCTAAATTACATTTACCAACAACGGAGAAATTACCATTTGCTTCAACTAAACCTGCTTGGTTCAAAGCACGGCTGTGAACATAAACGGCCGTTTCACCACTTAGATTCACAATGGATTGCATTGTGCTACTCGCCGCCGCCGAAATATCGGCAGTTAGACCTATTTTATCACTAATCGTGCTATTATCGTAATCAAAAGCATATGTATCACCAGTGAAAGCGAAATTCAATTTATTAAGGGAGTTCAAAGTTATAACTACGGAGTTAGGGGTAATTGCTGAATTAATCGCAGTTTGAAGGGCGGTAATAAATGTATCAATAGTGTATTGATTTGCTGTTACGATTGCCGTTTTCGTGGCCGATCCCGTTGTTTTAATTAATGTGAGAGTGTTGGCATAACTCGGTACGTTTGGGAAAACATTTGTGATAGAGATACTCTTTACGACATAAGCACTGATTATATCAATATTACGACCAGTTGCTGGTAAATCAACAACGAAACGGCCATTGTGAGTAGAAGCGGATTTTGATTTTGTTTTATCACTTGAGGAGACACGAAAGAGGAAATTTTTCTCGTGCGCTTTTCGTCTTCAAGATTGGAGATCGTAAACGACATTGCTATATTATAAAAGAATATATTTTAATTTTTAATTTTTTTTATTGTTTTACGACACAGCGACTTGGGTAGATAGACGCGACTTTAACATATTTCAACCAAGCAGTGATGGAGCGATCTGCGTTATAATCGGCCACATAACGAATAGTAACTTCGGCAGTTCGTGAGTTATTAACCGCAAGACCAGATGCCCCAATATGTGGCGATTGGTTGAGTGTCTGGATAATGGTAGCAAATCCTGAGTTGGATGTAATTCCTGTTTTATCTGAAGTGGAATAATACTTGCGGAAGTTTTCAAGAGAAACAGATGAAGACATTAAGCATCGCGAATGCCCATAGTCGCGTGAAGGTTGTTAATATACAATTCGGCACATCCTCGTTGAACGGCAGCGAGAGTATCGGTGCTTCCTCCGATTTCCATCTTCTGTTGCGGAGCATACCAATCGCCAATACGGCACTGATACTGCTTATAATTCATTTGAGCAGTTCCAAGGTTATCAATATTGGCATTGCCAGCGAGCACATTTTGTGTGACGATATACAAGCACTGAGCGCGAGCAACGGCCTTATTCACTTGAAGATTAAAATCATCAGACGTCCCCGGATTCGCCTTTTGGTTGTAATACGTTTCATAAGTGTATGGAAGCCCATCCTTGCTTCCCATTTGTTCCAAAATATTTCTCTGTACAGCGGGAGCAAGAGAGAATGTCTCCAGCATTACAACTGGATTTGATACGGTGAAAGTCAAAGCAGTACCACTAAACCCAGCAGGAATAGAAGAAACCTTCCCATCACCACTTCCAATAATGGAAAGTGCCTCCTGAGGTGGGGCGAATGTCAAACGAAGTCTCATACCACTAATCAAAGAAGGAGGAATGAGAGTTTCTTCGTTAAACACTCCCGAAAAGTAATGGAGAGGAATACAAACCCTCAAATACTGACCAGTCGCCACAGCCGTAGGAGTATTAACCGCAAAATCAGTAACTGAAGGATCAGCAATATTCACATTAACTTCAACATTTTCTCTCTGTCCCGCCATCTGTGCCTGCCGACGATAATCAAAAGGATAGTGCCACGGGAGAGTATTTCGCACCAGTTTATTTAAATCTTCAATTCGTTCAAGTTCGCTGCCATCCTTACTTTCCAACAAAAATCTTTCAAAAATAGCAGTCGCAGGCGTGTTCTGAAAACCAATCGCACAGTCGTTTGCTGCGGTCGTAACCAACCCATCGGCCTTGACATCAAAAGACAAATAGCAATTCTTTCCATAAACAAAATCAGTGCTTGCTTGTAGCGTAAAAATCATTTCAGTCCCCGACGAACTGGTATAAGTCTGCTGGTCGGCGAAGTTCTTCTTGAAGATACTCCCCTGCTCAGTGAGCGCCAGATTTGCTGGCAACTCATACTTGAGGTTGTTGAGGGACATCAACTCCTCGGTGTTCTTCATATCCTTGGTTTCACTCATGGTGGAAATACGATCGCTTATATTATTGTTGAAAAAAAATAATTATTTCTGAAAATTAATCGTTTATTCGTCGGGCACAAACGCATTTTTTATTTTTCTTACATCCCCTTGTATTGATGTCAAAGCACTATCCTGCCCCTCTCTGCTGTCAAGTTGATACTCCCTAGAAGTAGCATTCTTCACGGCTTTTTGTAAAAATTTCAAACTAGACACCGCAGTGTCCAAATCAACAACATCAGTGTTTTCTTTTCTATCAGAAATATCAGTTAATGTGTTTTGGATAGTATGTGTATCAACGGGATACAAATTCGAATATTCCGTAAGGTCTTGATTTACAAGAGGGGCACCCTTACTTGACCATAATTCAAAATGGTTCAATGACATACCATCACTCACTGGCCTATTTGCTTCATTGAGTTTATTAACAAACTCGTTAGACAATCTATTGGAAGCACGTGTGTTTTTAATCATCTTATATAAATTATCTAATTTTATTCTCCTTCATAAAATTAATTAAATGTACAAGGTCTTTGTATGTTTCAGAATTATATGTTTGCTTGTCAAGTTCATCAAACTCCGCATCTGTTAGCCCTTCCGATTGTGTTTCAACTGGTGGCGCGGCGGGAGTTGTTTCTACGGGTAAAGCATTTGGTGGTGGTGTCGTATTTAATACTGGATTTGGTTGTAAATCGGGCGTTTTTCTGTTTAGTGAAAGGTCGGCAGATTTAGATGAAGCGGTTTCTATCGGTGAAACATCGGCTGGAGCTTGTATTTTCTTTTTTCGCGGTGCCCTTGGTCTAAGTTGCGCGGGAATTTCTCCAGATTTAATCTTGTCGGTGATTTGAATTATGGACGTATATTCTGGTGAGCCTTTCTTGGGAGTGAATAATCCTTTAATTCCATTCTGCTGACGATAGATAGATACCGCCTGCGCATATGGTGTGGTGAATAACTTGCTCATTGTTATATATATGTAAGTTTTTTTGTTTATTTTTTTAATTGTAAAATTGTGTCAAAATTTTTTCGAAATACTTGTCGCTTGTCGGCAACTCTGTTATTAATAAATAAAAAGGAATAAGGGTCTGCTGTTGCGTGTCTAATCAACTGATCCATTTCCTTATCGCTTAAATACTGGCTTTCGTGTTCCATCTTTATTCGTTCAATCTCTGATCGTTTTAACCTGAAAATATGGCGATATAATGGGCATTTATTCTCACGTTTCGTGGGATTTGCATGTATGATTGAGTAGTAATCCAAACGGATACTTTCGCGTGTGTTGAGGCAAAGGCTATTTCTTGTAAAACTTCGTGTTTAAGAAATTTACGAGATTGAGCAACATCATCGCATATTATTAATATTTTTGGTGCTTTTTCGTATCCCTTCGCCTCTATCTTGCTTTTTTGTTCGTCCAAGATTTTTCGCAATAACTCGGGTCTATCTTCTCGTATGATGTGATCGTCCTTCAGTTTCAAAATGTCTGTGAGCATCTTCGAAGGAGATAAACAAAACATATAAATCTCGTCCCACCAACCCTTAAGCATATGTTTATTGCCTAACGGATTAGCAACCATAACCGACTTCCCACTCCCCGTGGCACCGCATATAATAAATAACCCCATTCCAGGAAGAATATTGCTCTTCTGTATTGGCTTCTCTTAAACACTATCGCGTTCGGAATCAATTGCTTC
This sequence comes from Paulinella micropora, assembly GCA_019918135.1. Taxonomy (NCBI): domain Eukaryota; phylum Cercozoa; class Imbricatea; order Euglyphida; family Paulinellidae; genus Paulinella; species Paulinella micropora. The sequence continues at coordinate 156,159 of WBZZ01005716.1, forward strand.
AATTTGTAAGCCCTTTTTGAACTTCTGTTCCTTTTTTGGTAATTCTGTTATAACTGGTCGGCTGACTTGAAACTCATGTTCATGTAATTGCTCGATTTTGCTTCCTTCTAGTGCCGTTCGTAAAAGTGTCTTTCTTGGTAATCTATTTGGTCTGAGTCCGCGCTTCATTTGTTATATTTAAGCATTAATAAAATAGTTTTGATTGTGTCTGTAATTATCGTATTCAACGCCCCATGGCATGGGAGGATGAGCATAATTGTTGGAGAATGGAGAATACGGGCTTCCAAAAGAATAGTCAGAAGGCGGGTTGATTAGTGGTTTAAAATTCTTCTTTTCTGCTCTCGTTTGTATTTGCGGTGGAATTTCCGCTTTGAAGTTTTTGACCAACCGAGACCTAACAGAGGGCATGCGGACTTTGTCGGACACTCGTTTATTCATAACCGCCCTGTTATATCGGTTCATAATCATGTTGTTGTTAGTGTTGCCGAATTGAGTATTGTCATAAAGTTCATACATCGGAGCATCTAGCACACGATCCTGCCGATCCTTATTTCCTTTAAGCAGTATGTTCGTTTTATTAGTTCCGATACCTCCATTCTGATCGGATGGTGTAATGAAACGAAACAGATTTGAGAGTTCCTTCTTTTGTTCCGCTGGCGATTTTCCCATAAGTTTATCAACAAAATCATCAATGGATCGCATAGAATCAATCAGTGCCTGATTGGGTGTCGTGGAAGGGTCTGGGTCTGGATTTTCTTTGTACTCTTTCAATGTAGCATCATCAACTATAGCCTTTTTCTCATAAAACGGCAATCCTGCTTTAGTACCGCTCTTATACATTCCCGATTGGACCACATCGTCTGTGGGTTCTTTCACATCTGCGGGAGGTTCTTCTGCTGGCGCTGGCACGGGTACAAGTCCTTTACTATCATCTCCGGGCGGTGCGGGTGCGGGTGCGGGTTCTGGCGGTGCGGGTGCTTTACTATCATCTGCGGGAGGTGGTAATTGTATTTTCTTTACCAATGGTATTGCGATCTTTTTCATTTCGTCGAATAGAGTTTTTCCTGTTTTCGCATCATTAGATGAATAAGCACGTATTGCTTTATTGTACAATTCTCTAACTTTACCAATTTCTCCTTCGTCTTTTATTTCATCTTTGTATTTGTAATACTCCGATTTTAAATTTGCGATACCCTGTCTCGCTGTGTTTCTCTCTTTTGGTTTAGCAATTGATGCGATCTTTTGTGCGACAAGATACTCTCTAAATTGTTTCTTTTGCTCTTTTGTAAGTTTAGATTTATGTTCATCCTTGATTACATTAAGTAGTGTATCTCGGTGAGCATTTATTTGTGTCATTTTTACTCCTGTGGGTCTAGTCGCATGTGATTCAATGTCCTTAATACTTTTTCCTTTCCATGTATCGGGATTGATTTTCGCTTTGGTTGAAGCTCCATTAATAGCTTGGATGTATTGCTCTTTTATTTTCTGAGCAGTTTGTTCGTCTAAACCTTCAAGTATTGAGTCAATAGCACCTACCATGTGCTTTCGCGCTGGTTGGTCGTATTTAATTTCTGCTGGTGTAGTCATTTTCCTGATGTTATATTAATATTAATATTATTATTTTCATTTTTTATTGTTTCAGACGGACTAGCCGATGCGGTCAAACTTGGTGATGGTAATGACTTAGGCAAGGTCGGCGAACTAGTCGATGCGGATGTTGGTTCGGATGCGGACGCGGTTAAACTAGGCGATGATATCGGTTTAGGTAAAGAAGGCGATGGTATCGGTTTGGGAGGTGGCGACAAGGTTTGAAGTTGTGTAGGGTTTGCGATTAACTTTTCGCTCGCGGAATAAGAATTGGTTATATTTTTGAGAATATTGTCAATTTGGAGGGGGGCATCCTTTTCGTTAGATACTTGTATTAATTCGTTATTTTTTCGTTCAACTTCAATTTTTGATGCTTTTGACATGTCTTCTTTTTTTTATATTAATTTTGGATAATATGTGGAACTTACTTTAGTAGCATATTTGTGCCACTCTACGAAAAAATCCGCGTAATCCATTTCAGCCTTTTGTTCATTAATGTTTGCTTTAATGACAAAATCACCATTATCATCAAAATAACCAACATCTGCTAAATATTTATCATACTTAACCATGAGCACATCAACCATTTCTTTAACTTTTTTGTATCTTTCTGGATCATCATACGCACCATACGCCATTTCAAAAGGTGCGGTAAAACTACGTTTTCCTTGAACAGCATAGGCAATTATCGCATATTTTAAGTTTGATATTAATTCTCTCCACACACGATTTATGTGTTGTGTACTTGTGACACCATATATCTGTCGTGTATTTATTCCACCAAAAACGGATGGAAGTTTTGTAACCATATATTTAAGAACTTCTGTAGATGTTTTCCATTCTCGCATCATTAGTGCTATTTCGTCCATCAATGACTTATTTTCGTTTAAATGGTGTTGAATAAGCTTATTCAACTTAAGTGCTTCCCACGTAAATCTTGCCATGGATTTACTACCTATAGCCATTTCGCTTAGCATTGCGTGAGGGGCATTGTGATCGTTTCTTGCTTTATCTACATTTGCTATGTACATCAAATCGGCAAAATATCTAACAATCTCATCTGATGACATATACATAAGATCATGCCTAACTGCTTCATAATCAATCCTATTCACTGGTAAATGAAACGATTTAGTGCCCATTCGGCCCTTATAACTTAATGCGGAGCGATCTCTCATATTCGTCCCTTTGCCATTGAAATTGTAGCCCGGAATATGCCATTCTTCTTCTTTATACACTTCATACGGACTAACATCGGCTATTTTTTTTTGTTTGGACATTTTATCTGCTATTATATAGGATGGAAAATAAAAAAGAAAAAACCAAAGACGAGGAGCAACTGGAGGAACTGGAACGACTAGGGAAGGAAATTGACCAAATCCGCATCACTCAGACCTTGGTGAATAAAAATCCTAGTATTTTCAGAAAGCCTCAAAATATACTTTACCGTTTACCTCTATCAGATAAGCAACGAGAGGCGGTTTATAATAATATAATTAGAGAAGAAGGTAAAGCGGGCTAAATATATAACGGGGCTACGAGAGAAAGCCTTATCATTAGGGGCGACCGATTTCGGTGTGAGTAATGTCAAAGGCAAAAAATATTATGTGATATACAACGGCCGTCGCATCAACTTCAGCGCATCTGGTTATTCAGATTATACGAAACACAAAGACGAAGCAAGGAGGAACAACTATCGTGCCAGACATAAGGCGATTAAAACAAAGGATGGCAAACCAGCGTATTTAAACAAAAATCAACCCGCGTATTGGGCTTATCACTTACTTTGGTAAATTATGGATATTACAATATATGTTATTAATTTTGCTATCCGTGTGCTCGGCTATTTTGCGTACCGCCTGCGACTTTTATATTCTAAATCGGGAATTTGGTAAGAAAAAAGAAAATTGTATTCATTGTATTCAATCGGGTCTGAATAATTCGTTTCCGTGTGTGTATATTAACAACGGAAATAATGATTGTCGTTCTGTTTACGATAGCATTAAGTTATTTTGTAGTAGCGACAATTCTTGGTATAAGGTATTATTGAATGAATGTAGTAATATTTAATTCAACCATTCCGTCCAAGGTTCAGAATGAGTAATCTGTTCTGGTTCTTCTTCCGATATTATACACAGCAAACAGTATTTTTGTTTATTCATATGAATACATATTGTATTATTAACATTCTTTTTTTGCGATAGGAATCACATTCTTTACATATTTTCCATTTTTGGTTCACAAAAAATATTGGGGGATAGAATGTTTTACATGATTGACAATATTTCATTATACTATACAACTAATTTATTCTTGGAGACGGACAAATTATGCGAATAAGGAGCGTGAGCACGCCGATAAAAGTGTTCGCATTCGCGCAAGTAATATTCGGATCACTCAATCTGACAATACAGAGGATTATTATGCTACAGATGATGAACATCTGAATCATGTATTTAATTAATCTGGCATCAGTCCTTTCTTTAAAGCAACAACATCGCCACTCATCGTTGATTTCGTGTTCTGTTTTTTTTTCTTGTTGTTTTAGTTCCGCTGAGATAACACGATTTTTTAATTCAGGTGTGAGTTCTCCTTCTGACATATCAATAAGTGGTGGCGGATGTAATCTAGGGGGCATTAGGTGGAAATACTGCGGCTCTTACTTCTGCTAATTGGTTGGTTAAATCTTGTATTATATTAAGTAAAATTTTGTTTTCTTTTTCTAAATTAACTATTCTTTCTGTCGCGTGTTGAAAGACACTGACTAATATCGGTATGAAGTCCGTGTATGTTATACCTTCAAGGTTGCTTTCTCCATCCTCTGCTTTCATTCCACTTTCGGAAACAAATTCTGGAAATATTTTTTTTACTTCATCAGCAATAAACCCGTGGTTCTTTTTTTCTTTCTTCTTATCCGCCTTGGAATAATATGAACAGCAGTTTATTTTCATTAACTTCTCACAACAATCTCCGCAGTCTAATGTTTTAATATCAGATTTAAGTCGTCTATCAGATGTGTATGTCCAATTGCCATTAAGAGGAATATAAACATAATTACCAGAAGGTTCTCCGTTGGTGTTTGAAGTAGTCCAAGCATGAAGCAATCCTGTTGAAACAGTAAGCACACCATAATTCGTATATCCTCCCGATTTAAAATGTAGTTGCGGGTCAATAGTAGAAGCGGGTCTTTGTCTGATTATTAAAGAACCACTAGATGTTGTTGGAAGAGTTATTTGCCTTGAAGACGAAATCTCTGTGTTGTTAATTCTGAATAATTCTGTGGTCGCACCATAATAAAATACGCGGCTGTCAGACGAAGCATTAACATTGTAAATTAATGTATTACTAGCAACACCAAAACCCAAAAATGCTGTTGTTGATGTTGTACCACCATCCCATAAAACCAGTTTATTATTTGCTAAAGCATTTCTGTCAATAAATACTTTTTTACCCGCTCCGACTACCACATCATCACTTGTTGTCAATGTTGTCGTTGATATGCCCGCATTCGCGGTTAATAATCCAGCACTGCTTATGTTCATTGCTTTACTCCACGCAACAACATTTCCTGCGGTTATTCCTGACTTATAACCAAAAGCGAGTTTATTGGTAACTTTAATTATTTGGAAATTTGACCCGCTATGGCTTGACCTCCAGCTACCATCAAAATAAGAATCGAAATTTAATGAAATGTTGTCGTGCGACCAGTTCAACAATTGAAATATAGGATAAGCATCTGATGTTGTTATTGCTTGTAAATGCGCCCCTCCAATATTTGAAGCCGTCCCGTATAATTCTAATCCGCCTGTCGCACCTGTTCCTTTTGTTGAATTGCCTATGATTATAGGGCGGCTTACATTTGAAGTTAATGATGTCGTTATTTTGTCGCTTATTGCTAATGTGGTTGATGTTATCCCAGCATTTGCCGTAATCAAACCACTCGCAGTCAGTGTCGTTCCTGTTAATCCAGCATTCGCAGTAATCAAGCCATTCGTGGTTAGAGTGTTCGTAGTAACTAACCCCACATTGCTTATGTTCATTGCTTCACTCCATGCTATATTGCTCCCTGCTGCTACTCCTGATTTATAGTTAAAAGCTAAGTTTCTCGCTTGCTTTAGATATTTGGAAATTTGAACCAAAATAACTCGATTTCCAGTTCGTTCCATCATAATAACTATCAAAGTTTAAATGAATGCTGTTATGAGCCCAACTTAGTTGTTGAAAAAGAGGATAGATGTCTGCCGTTGTTATCATTTGTGTGTGTGGCCCTATTATTGAACTATCAGCCCCATATATTTCTAATCCTCCTGTCGCTCCTGTGCCTTTTGTTGTGTTGCCTATGATTATTGATTTACCTGATGCCGTTGTTATTTTGTCGCTCGCAGTCAGTGTAGTTGTTGAAACTCCCGCACTCGCCGTGATTAATCCTGTTGATGTGAGTGTTCCGCCGATGGTGACATATCTTCCATTAAAATCACCACCGATGAGAGGTGAACTGGCTGATGTGGATTCAATAATAAGTTTATAACTTGAAGCATTGAGTGCGCCTGCTCTATAACCAAGATAAACACAATATGAAAGGTTCGATTTAGAATCATATCCTGAGTCCATTCCTATTGCTGTATTATAGTTCCCCGTCTCATTAAAAGACAATGAAGAAGAACCGATTGCTGTATTGCCAGTTCCTGATGTATTACGCTCTCCGGCGACTATTCCTATGAAAGTATTGTCATCTGCGATCGTGGACAACCATCCAGCACCATAACCGACAAAAAGATTATAAGCCCCTGTTGTAATATTGAGCCCCGCATCATTTCCTATGGATAGATTGGTTGATGTGTCGGTGATCTGAATTTTACTAGTTCCCAATGTTAAAGACTTCAATGTCACCAATCCTGTTGATGATAGTGTGGATGCTTTAATTTCATTGCTAAATGTCTTAATTCCTGCTATGGTTTGGTCGCCTGTTAGTTTAACGACAGAAGTGTCCAAAACAGAGACATCAACACCATCAACATTTCCAACATTTGAAATTGCAAATATGCCCATATTTAATCCCGCAGTCATATTGGTAGTGCCGTCTAATCTAAGAAAAGGTGAAGCAACATTTTGCCATTGGCCTGTTGAGTAAATTAATAACTGATTGTCTGCGGGTGTTCCTGTTATTGTCACATCGTTGTGTGTGTTAATTGAGCCATCCTCTGACACTTTCGCCTTGTTCGCATCGTGCTCTGTAAATAAAGTTGAAACAACTCGTCCATTTAGTGATCCCACATTTGTAATGTTTTGACTATTCATATTTAATCCGCCCGTCATATTGGCTGTGCCATCTAATCTAAGAAAAGGTGATACTACATTTTGCCATTGGCCTGTTGAGTAAATTAATAATTGATTGTCTGCGGATGTTCCTGTTATTAGCACATCGCTGTGTGTGTTAATTGAACCATCCGCGGACACTTTCACGTTGTTGGAGTCGTGCTCTGAATACAAAGTTGAAACGACCCGCCCATTTAGCGAACCAACATTCGTTATATTTTGGCTGTTCATATTCAACCCGCCCGTCATACTTGCTGTTTCATCTAATCTAAGAAAAGGGGAAATAGTGTTCCTCCATTGACCTGTTAAATAAATAAGCAGTTGATTATCTGCGGGTGTTCCTGTTATTAGCACATCGCTGTGTGTGTTAATTGAGCCATCCGCGGACACTTTATCATTATTCGCCTCATGTTCGTTAATCCAATCATCAACATCTTTTGTATTTAGTAAATTTACTCCTGTTATGTTCAAAGTCCCCAGCATGTTAATGTTGCCGAAATCATCCACATTTATCGGAAATGTTTTATTTACCCACTTGAATGTGTTATGCGTGAGATAACTTTTCGCGGCGATTGGTAATGTTATAACCACATCCGTTAATTTATCCAGTTCAAAATCGCTGATATAACTTGAAGATAATGTCGCGAATGAAGTATTGCCCAACCCATCCGTTTTTAATACTTGGTTTGCTGTGCCGTCCGCCAGTGGCAGATCATATTCATTATTAATTGAGACATAACCTGTATCAGATATCAACAAAGAAGCATTATTATTTCGCGAGGATATTGTTATGTCATCAGTCCTTGCTTGTACTGAATTTGCTTCAATATGGTCGCCATATAGTATGCCATCAATATGCAAATCCTCATCCACTATGACAGAACCATAAAAATGATATGCCCACGGATTGCCTAAATGGTTCATATTTTAATTCTATTATTTTATAATCAATCTTATAATATAAGATATATATATTTAGTCTTAAAAAAATGAATATATTTGGCCGATCACAAGAGCAACAATCTATCGACACGAAGACGATAGGGGTCACTGCCACGCCAACATTAACGAGAGTAATCAAAAACGCATATACTGCTACTCTTCTCAAGACTTTTGTCGCTGGAACATTTCTCAGCAATGTTGATATCTCGGGCATTGGTAGCAAAACCATATCTTCATTAAGCACGGGGGAGACAATTATTGTCTCACTCTCTGGGGCTATGGAGTTAGACAATGGGACTGGCAATGGTCTATTTCAATTTCAATTTCTTTTTACAGATGGAACGAATACACACGACCAATTATTCACAGAAGTAAATTCATATCCAAATAGTTTTCTAACGGGTGCTTTTAATTGTATATGGAAAATACAAAAGAGTGCCTCCAGTGAAATCAAGATGGGATGGTATATGACAGTGCCAGATCCAACAAATCCCTCATTGAGTAAAATAGCAAGAATCGTAAATTATGAGTGGAATTTATACACGGGTGCATATGTGAACGATGCGCCAATTACTTTGGAAATTAAATATAAACAAAGTAATGAGGACAGACCACTCGCGTTTCGGCCGACATTCTATTCAATGGATGTCACGAAAGATATAGCACTGACCGCTGCTTACATATGAAACCTATCATACATATCCTTCAGTGTCGTGAGTTTGCCCTCGTGTTGAGATAAGACATCGCGGAAAAATGTCTTATAATCTAACTTACCATATTTTAAAATAGGATGTTGCTCTGGTGGTATGTGAGCATATCTGCTCGTGTGCCATTTCTTCATATCCTCCTGTAATATGGTGCGGTCTTCCACTTTCATATATAAGAAATTAAACGGATCTTTGATACTTTCAAATGTGCCGTTATTATTTCATAGCAACTGTATCCACTTTCGGGCGGGTTCCGCTTTGCTTTAATCGGTGTTTTCTTTTCCTTCGGCAACACGGGTTCCTCTTTCGTTTCCAAAACTGGTAATTCTTTTTTCGCCAGTTCTTCTCCTACATTAGCATTGATTTCGGTGATACCAGTCTCCTTCAAATCAGTTTGCGTAAAAGGCGTATGCTCTTCTGGTCCGTCGTCAAAGAATTTTTTCATCATATCGGAAGAAGGCAACGAAACTTCAACATTATCGTCTACGACGGTAGCATCCGCTGTATCGCTCTGCGGGGGTTGTTCGGGTTTATATTTTTCATAAAATGCGATGATATCAGTTTTAAGCGATTTGCTTGTTGGTAGTTTAATATCACTACTTAAATGAGTCCATTTTTCTATTTGGCTCAGATAATCTTTTTTGGTTGACATGTTATATATAAGCACAACAAAAAAAATCCGTTTTATATTATTTATTCATCATCATTGTCGTCGTCAAAAGTCCATTCATTATCACCATAAATAATCTTCAATTGCTTTTTACATTCTTCCAAAGTTGGTAAATCTACGCATCGAATTCTTATACCATCTTCCGTTGTTTTCTTCTTTTCTACCATATTCGGCATCAGTTTTCTGAGACTAGTCCAGAAACTGACCCTTGAAGTGTGTGGATCATTAGCATTCGCTTTATACATGTCATACATTGCTTCTTTTGAAACCTCTTTACCAAAATAAATTTCTGGAAATTCTTTTGTAACATATCCCAAGTTCAAGCAATCCAACCACCACTTTCTCAACTTTGAAAGAGATTTCACTTTTTGTTCTCGCAGTCCCTTTGTGATGATTGTTTCGCGGTCGTTAAAATCGCTGAGGTCTCTTTCAAGAAGGAACTTCGCCAGTCGTTGTCTGTCAATGGATCTAATATCAGTTATCACTTTTCTTTTCTCGTCTGGTTTCATAAGGGCCAGTTCATCAGAAACATCAAGGACGAGCCATCGTTGCTCCGTGGTTCCCGCTGGCACCACCCACTCCTCGTTTGAAGCAAGGACCAAGAATAACATATTTTCTAATGTCAGATTTGGTAAATATTTTTGTTTGAGGGTGAGTGTGTTTTCCGATACGAGTTTCTTAATTGTTCCCGCTCGTTCCTTGTCGCCACCCCAGACCATTTCGTCCATAAATACTACGATTGCTTTTGCTAGTTGAGCATTGAAATCGCCCAGAATTTCTTTAACATCGGACGGTTGGAAGTAATAATCGGCGCCAATTATGTCTTTAAATATTTCGAGAATAATACCCTTACCTGCTCGTTCAGTGCTCGTCAAGACCAGTGATAAGTGTAGTTTTTGCCACGGCTTTTGATAAATGCTCGCAAACATATCAAGCACCTTTATATATATGTCCTTTCTTCCCCCACACCATCTGTTCAAGATATGTTGAAAGAATGCTTCATTTTTTTCTTCTTCCTCCGTGAATGATTTCACGTCTTCTAATGTGTCCGCTGGAATTTCAAAACCCTTAAACAAGTTGTAAAACCCTTGTTTATCAGTATCAAAGTACGCCTTGGGATCAAAGATTACATCGTTCACTTCGCGTCTTTTCGGGTGTGTAGTCCACATTTTATACAAATCAACGACATTCAATGTGGCGGGGTTCTTTCCTAGTGTTATCCAATCCTCCTTCGACAAGTTGGTCTTTATTCTTTTATTTTTGAAGAACGATTCCATTGCCGATTCCGTCTTGTAGCGGAACACCTTCTTGCCTTTAGAATCAACATATTCTTCAATTATGGTCGGTTTCGCCAAGTTGGCGAAAGTATATGAATTATTCATCCAAACCAAAGCAGTATCTATCAATTCCTTGAATTTTTCCAAACTATTACATTCATCGGCAAGTCGTCGCAAATCTTCAATCGTGTTGATATTACGGACGACGGGAGGAGATAGTTCGTAAATTTTTATACCTTTACCTTCGCAATTACTATCGTGGCAATAGAAATACAAACCGTCTCTTCTCCATACCACATAACAATTGTCGCTGGTGTTTTCTTCCCCGTTTATGATACATACTCGTGTTCCTTATGGTTTTTAGAATAAACATTCTCTGCTTTTTTTCGACAATTTCCACATTTGGTATTTTGCTGAGTATAATTCCATGTATGTCGTCCAATGTAATATGTTGATATCGTTTCAAAGATGTATATTCGGGAATTCTAATATTGTAAAATGTATCATCTTCGGGTCGCATAATCAAATAATCATCAATCTCCACATCTTGGAGCAGTTTCAGAGTATTTGTTTTTTGCGTGTATGAATACGGAAGCAAAACACGGTCGCTACCATCTTTATGAGAATAGATAGTGCGGAAGGCTCTGTTTTTGTTATAGACAGAAATATCGAGTATGGTTCGCAATTCGATATTCTTGTCGGCCCGTTCAAATGTGAAACAGAGGTCGGGATAATCTTTTTCAATTACCACTTCCACATATTTCCAGAACTCTTTTTGTGTTTCGCAGTTCTGGAACACCAATCCATTATCATAAGAAAAATGGCATGACATTTTACCATTCTTGCTCGCGTCCAAGTATTTTGCTTTTTTCGGATTATATTTCAAGTCCACATTAGTAAACACATTTTCCATAAGTGTGTTCCATCGCTCATACATTTTTTCTCGTGAGATTGACAATTCATCGCCATCAATGTCGGCAAACATTCGTTGTGGTTTGTTTTCCATTAATACTTCATAGTATTGTCTTTGTTCCTCTGGCGTTTTTTCAATTAATTCCACGAAATCCTCTTGGTATGGCACAGTGGTGAATTGCTTGTTCCCCCACTTGATAAGGATCACATCCTGCGGTTTATCTCTTAGTGCTTCTTCCTGTTTCCAATACCATTGCTCATCGGTCAGTGTCGGCGCGGTCATTTTATATAATGGCTCAGAACTTGTTTATAAAAATTTATTAATTATTCTATATATTTTTATAACACTATCCTTAATAGATAATTATAATTTTTTATATATCGTTATACAAAAAAAATAACTTCTTTTTTTTTACTTATTCGAGCATCCACATTTAATAAATCCTTTGAATTGTCCGCAATGTTCACAATACTTTAATTTCTTTATGAGGCATGTCTTATGATAATACTTGTCCCTGTTCGGATATTTTTCTATGATCTTTTTTGGAATCGCCCGATTGCTTTTACAATAACAACAAAATTTAATGTTTGGATTGTCAAGGGTCAGAATGAGCAACGACAGATCTTCATTCATTTTATCGTTTTTGAATCGCTTGATACATTCAGAGCCAAGCACCATTTCGTTCCCGTTTTTTACATTTTTTATAACATAATTCTTTGTAATCTCATGTGAGCAACAACAATATTGTTCTTCTCCATTCTCTATACTTTCCACAAGTTTCCAGTCGTTCGTGTTCCACTTTCCATCGGGTGATATAAATGAAACGGCATTGACCAGATTTAAGAAATAACTTCCACTCACATAATCCAAATGGAGTCTTAGGTCATCGTATGTCCAATACGATCGGCGGTGAGAGGTGTCCATGGTTTATATAATAGTGTATATATATTTTTTATGAAAATATATAAAATAAATTATATATTGTTTAACATGTTATTACGAAAAGTCCTTAATTCAATCAATTCCGCTTTTTGTTTTTCGTATTTCTCTTTACGCAATAATTTTATCCTCTCTTGATTCTTATAATAGTATGCCTTCGCGTTCGCTCTATTCTTGTCGGGATGTGCCTTCAAAAAGGCTTTTGCTCGTTCTCTTCTCCGTTGAACCACTTCTTCCTCAGTGAATTGACGTGTCCTCGGCATTATATGTCCTTTATATATATATATATAATTATATTATTTTAACTATTTTAAATGGTAAATCTTTATATACCCCAATATGTTCTCAAATGTTGTTAAAAACGACTCGGACGGCTGAGATTAATGGTAGCAGTGTGAGAGGGTTTTTTTTTGTTTGTATTAATGTAGGCCAAGTGTCCGAGGCCAATACCCGCGGGCGGAAAATTATTTTTCCTATTTGTGAAAAATCGGGAGACGACAAAAAATTTTCCATTTCTTAATAAAAGGTCGGACAGGTTGGACAATATAAAATTTAGTTAATAGAAAGAAGAATAATATAATAAATACCGAAATTTAATACCTAAAAAGTGTCCAACTCTATAAAAAATAGGTTGGCCGTGGCCAACCCCAAGGTTGGACACATATAAATAAGATTATTTCTGTCGCACCTGCTCTTATATTCAACTATTGAATTATGTATTAAGCATATACTATACATAGTATATATGATGAGTTCTACCATAGAGGAAATAAAGGCAGTGTTCAGTCTCCCTGATCCAAAGGCAACGATATAGAGCAAAGTATGTGGAAAATAATAAGGAGAAGATTAAAGAGCAACAGAGGAAATATAGAGAAGCAAATAAAGAGAAGATAAATGAACAACGAAGGGAATATTATAAGAAAAATAGAGATAAGATCCAAGAGCAACAGAAGAAATATAGAGAAATTAATAAGGAAATATTGGATAAATACAAAGGGGAATATCTCAAGCAGATAGAGAAAGAGAAGCAGAAAGAAACAAATCCTAATATTGAATATTTAAAATCCCTTCAATTCTGATCAGTAAAAAATATCGTTATGGCTGATCCGGTGCCACCAATTTTGGTCAAAAAGGATTTTTTTTGCCGATCGTCCAAGGAGAAAAGCAAAAAGTAAAACTCTTTTTTCTCCCCTTAGTCGTGTGGCTATCGCCCCCTCCCCCCACGAACTTCGTTCGTTGCCCCCCTCCCCCATTTGTTGTGTTTGATGATCATTTATATATATGGACAAGTCTATTCAACTATTAAAAACAAGCACAGAAAAGATGAAAAACACACACAGGAACACAGGAAAGACACACAGGAAGCACAAAACATACCTTTGTTTTGACAAAAACACAGAAAACAGAGCACACTAAGGCTTATTTAGACAAAATAACGACATTTTCATATAAATGAAATTTAATATATATTTTTTAGAATAAAAAATATGAAAATGTCGTTATTTTGTCTAAATAAGCCTTAGTGTGCTCTGTTTTCTGTGTTTTTGTCACAACAAAGGTATGTTTTGTGCTTCCTGTGTGTCTTTCCTGTGTTCCTGTGTGTGTTTTTCATCTTTTCTGTGCTTGTTTTTAATAGTTGAATAGACTTGTCCATATATATAAAAATATATATATATAAAATCAGAGTCGACGTCGTTCCGCTAGTTCCACGGAAAGGAGTACGTCACGATCAACTAGGTCAAGCTACGAGTAGCAGCTATTAGTAACATTTTATTACTTAAAAGCAGCGTCTGCGTAAAACTAGTATTAGTACTAAGAGCCGAACAAAAAGAGTACAAAAGGGGAACAGTTCTGTCACTGACATATCCATCAACAAAAAGTTGAACCCAAGTGGGCTAGATCTAGATCTAGGCAACTTCCCAGGTGGGTTTGCCAAGGAAGGCAGCCGCGGGCTGTTTTCTGCTCTTGACCCCCACCGCCTCTGCTGTTGCTTCCCTGGCCGGGACAAGCCCTGATCATAACAGGTAGAGTGCTTGTTCGTCACTAGAATGATTATGACGATGATAAGAATAATAACGATAATATATCTATGTAGATAGGTAGGTAGGTAGGTGGGTAGGTAGGTAGGTATATTCGCATAATACATGTAGGTGTGTGTGTGTGTGTGTGTTTGTATGTATGTGTGTGTGTGTGTGCTTCACCTCGAGCCATCTCATGTTTCAGTGCGTGTTTGTTCTTTTTCTTCTTGCCCTCGTTGCGCGCTCTCTTCTCCATCTTGGCGTTCTTGCGACCGCGTAAGCGCACCGCTCGCTCTGTAGCCTATATATATATATAGAGAGAGAGATAGATAGATAGATAGATAGATGGATAGAGTGAGAGAGAGAGACAGAGAGAGAGAGAGAGAGAAAGATAGAGATAGATATATATATATATATATATATATATATATAGAGAGAGAGAGAGAGAAAGAGAGAGAGAGAGAGAAAGTGTATTTGTGTGTATCCGTGTGTTTGTGTGCTGGCATGCGTGTGCGTGTAATTGTATTTATGCATGCATGTATGCATTTGTGCATATGTGCGTATGTGTCTATATGTATGTTCTGTCTGCGAACCGCTGATGTTCCAACCGAGGACGGGTTGACAGCGGCAGCTAGCGCTTCCGCTGGGTTCATTTTGGCATCCGGCATCGTTCCATCCTCTATCAACATCTTTTCCAGGATTTGGTCCTCCAGGGTGGTGAGGGAAGTGTGTGCGGAGGGGTAGGATGATTCTGCTGTTGCGCCTATCTGAATAGGCCGGATGGATGCAACTGCCGCATTGTCCTCGTCCGCCTCGGCCGGGTAATTTTGTTGCTCGGTGGGTAGAGACGAGGAGGAAGTAGGAGAGGAAGAAGAGGGAGAGTCAGAAGTGAGGGAGGAGCTGGAGGAGGGGGCGGAAGAAGAAGAGCGAGAAGAAGGAGAAGAGGAAGGGGAAGAGGAAAAGGAAGAGGAAGAGGCAGCAGCAGCATCATCACCAGCAGATTCTGAAGATGATGATGATGAGGAGGATGGGAGGTTCTCTTTCGGATCTTTGTTGCCTGTCTTGTTGGCTTGGATTTTGTTGGCTACCACAACATAACTACAACACACAACACACCAGAGAATGAGAGAGAGAGAGAGAGAGAGAGAGAGAGAGAGAGACAGAGAGAGAGTGTGTGTGAGAGAGAGAGAGAGGAGAGAGAGAGAGAGAGGAGAGAGAGAGAGAGAGAGAGAAACCCTTCCGTGAAGAAAGGCGGAGGGTCTGTCACAAAGGAGTGGTAGAATCTTTGTCTCTGCTTTTCTGTCAGACTGGGCGGCGGATAGCAGAACAACAACTTGCCTACAACACAACATGACATGCAGAATTCTACAGCAAGACAGCGGAGAAAGGAGAATTAGAACCGCTGTGCATAAAAATGTGGTTGTTCGTTGTTTGTTGTTTGTTGCTGATGTTGTTGTTGTTGTTGGTGGTGGTTGTGGTGGTGGTGGTGGGTTGTTGTTGTTGTTGCTGTTGTTGTTGTCGTCGTCGTCGTCGTCGTCGTCGTTGTCGTTGCTGTTGCTGTTGCTGTTGTTGTTGTTGTTGTTGTTGTTGTTGCTGCTGCTGCTGTTGTTGATGTTGATGTTGTTGTTGTTGTTGTTGCTCTGCTGCTGCTGTTGTTGTTGTTGTTGTTGTTGTTGCTGTTGTTGTTGCTGTTGTTGTTGCTGTTGTTGTTGTTGTTATTGTTATTATTATTATTATTATTATTATTATTATTATTATTATTATTATTATTATTATTATTATTATTATTATATGGACACCGTGATAGCCCAGTGGTCAAGTTCTACCATCTGGGCCCTGTCGCCAGTTCGATTCCCGTCGGTGCCACCAGTATTTTCATTGAACATACCGATCCGTCTGGACCAGTATTTTCATTGAACATACCGGCCCGTCTGGAAGTGTTGGAACTGCCCTTGCGGGGGTGTCATTAGAGCTTATCGTCAATTCTACGTACTCCCCTCACGGGTGAGACGATGGAGGCGCATGTGCAGAAATGCATCAGCCATTGACAGAGAAGCACTATTATTATTATTATTATTATTATGATTATTATTATTATTATTGGACACCGTGATAGCCCAGTGGTCAAGTTCTACCATCTGGGCCCTGTCGCCAGTTCGATTCCCGTCGGTGCCACCAGTATTTTCATTGAACGTAACGATCCGTCTGGACCAGTATTTTCATTGAACATACCGGCCCGTCTGGAAGTGTTGGAACTGCCCTTGCGGGGGTGTCATTAGAGCTTATCGTCAATTCTTCGTACTCCCCTCACGGGTGAGACGATGGAGGCGCATGTGCAGAAATGCATCAGCCATTGACAGAGAGGCACTATTATTATTATTATTATTATTATTATTGTTGTTGTTGTTGTTGTTGCTGCTGCTGCTGCTGCTGCTGCTGTTGTGATGTATTATCATCAAGCAAGGACCAAGGGCCATTGACATAGTCCGCTATTCATGTAGTTGTTGTTATTATAGTTGTTGTTATTGTTGTTGCTGTTGCTGCTGCCGCTGCTGCTGTTGCTACTGCTGCTATTTTGGTTGTTGTTGTTGTCGTTGTTGTTCTTGTTGCTATGATATATTATCAAGCGTTGACCGTTGACGTAGTCTTTTAGGAGCGTCCGAGCAGAGCGAGACACATCAGGCTCACCACCTATGCAATACGTATTTATTTTCCACCACATCGAAAAACTAAGACATTTGGACCCGACCCGAACAGTGTGGTCACTTGACTGTGAAAAGTGACCATGGCCATGCAAAAAGTTGCGAAGGTCACAAGTCCATGGCCACGTGATCACAATTGTGACAGCCGGCCTGAAAAAATTCAATGGCTAGCATAATGGGCCACAGCTTTTCACAGTCAAGTGACCATCCTGCTACAACCGGGACCAAATGTCTTATTTTGCATTGATTTTTGATGCGGTGGAAACAATTAATATACATGCATATACTATTCTTATTTTTCTCATTAGAAAAAAAAGAAAAAACTCCAACATATATGGTACGATATGACCGACGTGAGTTGTCCGACGCGTCATATGATATGCCCGAAATGATCATGTGATATAACCGAAATGATCATACGATGCGCCCGAAATGTAAGAAAATGCAAGTTGATACGACCGAATTTGAAGTACCCTCGCATGGCGGCATGGCTTCTCAGCAAGAGGTAAGGGTCCAACTTAGAGTCCTCAGCAAAGCGCAGAGAATACCTGCCAGATAGGATAGATAGATAGATATAAATACATGTACTAACTTGTAGTCCTCCGCAAGGCCCAGAGAATACCTGCCAAACAGAGCTTGGATAGCTTTGTATTAAAAATGAGGACATATTTATTACATATACATGATAGCTATGTATGAAAATACGTAGACATATTTCTTACATATACTTGGTTTACACGTGTCACATCACTCACCACAAGATTGCCGCGATATTGCCACCGCTAACCACAAAAACTTGCGTTAATGTGCCATCACTTACCCGTGAAACAAAAAAAAAAAAAAAAAAAAAAAAGGCTGGAAACCCATCAACCAACACAAACATAATCCCCGATATACAATATTCACCTCAGCACATGTTTCCAAATGCGAGAGAGAGAGAGAGAGAGAGAGAGAGAGAGAGAGAGAGATTACTGCTCAAAAAACTGCGCCGGGGCGATGCGCTCACATACCTGCACACATAAATCCATGAATATATATGATATGGACAGAAGCAATAGAGATAGAGAGAGAAAAGGGAATGTGGACAGCGGAGGGGAGGGGGGGGGGGGGGGTGGGGAGTGGGACGAGAGAGAGAGAGAGAGCACCAATTGAACGGACGGCAAGGGGTCCCGAATGGTGTCGATTGGCAACACGCCCGAGCAGACCTACCGAAAATATTAACAACAAAAGATAGTAAAGGAAAAGAAAAAGAAAGGAAAAACGATTCCGAAGGTGTCGATTTGCAATAAGCCCGAGCAGACCTATCGCAAATATTAACAAGAGCAGTAAGCAAAAGAAAGAAAGAAAAGAAGGAAAGTCCCATATTGTACCATATAATTAAGTAAGTATACCAAGTCAGGTCTGGGAGGACAAGGTACAAACACGAGGTGATAAGACAATCGACAACTAAGCAAGTGAGTACAAAAATATACAAGTAAGACGGGAGGCGAAGACAGCAGAACTTCTGCGGTCTTTGCGGTGATTTCCCGGACACTCACCCATATCCACAATTTGTGCGGTCTTTACGGGTGATTTCCCGGAAACTTACCCCATATCGACAATTTGTGCGGTCTTTGCGGGTGATTTCCCGGACACTTACCTCCTTTCGACAATTTTGTGCGGTCTTTGCGGTAATTTCCCGAAACTTACCCCGTATCGACAATTTGTGCGGTCTTTGCGGCTGATTTCCCGGACACTTACCTCCCTATCGACAATTTGTGCGGTCTTTGCG